>OZ005752.1:2051590-2331590 GCA_963930835.1 Spongia lamella | reverse complement strand
GTACGTATGATGAAATTTTTGTGAACACTACGTTAATGAAAGGCACTAAAGTGCTAACCCTTAGTGCGTACCACGCGATTTATAGTAGCGCTTAGTAACCTTAGGGATCTATAATCAACTCCAAGATAAAAGCGAATTTCACAAAACCGCTCAATTTAAAGTTAATAAAGTTTTGTGTACGTACTTCAAGCGTTATAGCAGTGCCAGTTTCCAGATGTTAATCGGACAGAAAAGTGAGTACTGTAACCCTTCTGCACATGCGCTAAGGGTTAATTAAGACAAGAAGTTATTACTTTTCAAAGTCTAAAATTTTACATGTATACATATATACGTATATGACAGATTTCTCAGACCCAGTCAAATATACGTACGTACTAACAAACATTCTGAGGAGCTAAGCTTTTTATGGTCTTTTTATACCCCTAATATATGTGTGTATATATGTACAGTATACTCTTACCGTGTTCAATGCCTTCCACACTGGCGATGAGTAACCCTTCAACACATGTAGCGGCTCACGAGTGCTAGAAACATCCCAGAACTATTAAAAAAATAATAAAACCTGCAGTCGTTTTCATAAGACTACCTGGATACATTCACACATGTAGGTACGTACATGTATAGACTTCACAAGGTGTTGTAAATCATATTCATGATAATTGCATGGTATTTTAATATAAAAGAAGCACCCAACCATTCATGCACACGGGACTAAACAAGCGATGACACCTTGACTGTAGCATCTTGGCTCCAAGTTGTAAGCCTCTTGTTATCAAGGTAACTCCAATCAAGCCCATAGATCTTGCTCACATGAGCACTGATGTAGCCAACTGCTGTCGATGGATTCTATAAATAAGACATAATATTTGTAAATACACAAATTCTTAATTACAGACTTACTCTGCTGTCCCAGATACGAATATCAGAATCATGAGCTGAGGCCAGTGTGTGACTATCCAGTCTGTTCCATCGAACACAAGAAGCTCCAGCTAAACACAAATACCAGTACATGATACGTACATATATAATACATGCCTGTAAACATTACATATGTACATGTTAAAGTCACATTTTGTATAAAGAATTCAGTGGTAATTGTAATTACAATGTAATTATGTAAATACAATAAAACAAGTACATAATTGATGCTGTGTCATAGCTTACCGACTGCTTTAAAGGACAACTTTGGCTTCCGTAGATCCCTGATACATGTGACAAGACAAATCACAGTTGAATTACGTACATACATACGTACACACTACATACAGTCTATCAAGTACTTATAGTTCAGCTTCTCGTGGGAATTAGATTTTTGCTAAAACTTTAAAATAAGATTTACGTATTTTTTGATTATTTTACGAGGTGTTTTTAAAACAACAGATAATGTTTCTTATGAAATTTTGTCCTACAACATTATGTAGTAGAAAAGACCCATACCTTATACACAAAGTTAACTAATACACAGCATCACATGATACCTCACGTCCCAGGTATACACAAAGGAGTCAACGGAACATGATGCTATACAGTGAGCGTCAGAGTAGGACCAGTTCAAGTCACTATAAATGATAACAACATTAAAGAAGAACAACTTGTGACTGGATGAAGTTGCTAACCTTACTGCCCGCGTGTGTGCCTTGACTGAGTGCAGTGGATCACGACTAGTCTCAGCATCCCACACATCCAACTTATTTTGACTCTGAGAAACATTACACACACACATATATATGCATTCGTTCATAACAATGTATATCAAGAGATACAAATGCTAATATTTAAGAGTGGACGTATTGATGCAGCCACTTTAAAATGTTGTATGATCTTCACTGTAGATTGGTTGCCACTGTGCGGTAAAAACATAGAACGGACTTGGAAGTATCAAAAGCTACAACACAGCGTACTCCTAACTGGTCACTCATCAAGACACTAACCCTACCAACACTGCAACACTGTTTAACTTAACTTCAGTTACTTCACTGATCACATGACAATTGGTGCTTTCAGTGTTGTGCAGTCATAGACATTCCACATCGCAGTATATTAATGCAATTTTTCTGATTTTTTCCAGGCTTCAAAGTGAAAATTCCAAATGTTTGAATGGTAAATTATTTTACAGGTGAAAGTTATTAGATTTTTGCTGTTAAATTATTCAGTTTAAATACCCACTGTCAAAACACCCAAGGAAAAATATTTGGATGAAACACCTTTGGTGATTTAGCTAGTTGAGATGAGTACTCTTAATGTCACTTACAGTGGATGCTAGTAAGTTGCGATTCTCTTCACTGTGGTTCCACTCCAACACTCTAATATCAAATTTGTTCTGTCTGCCCAACTTTCTCAGTGGCTGGGGTCCATCCGGCTTCACCAAGTCCAATATGGCGATAGTCTTCTGTCTGTTAGCAGTAAAGACATCACTGATAAAGTGGTAACGTAGCACAATTGTTCTTACACTGTAGCGGCTATTCTTTGATTGGTGCTGTCTACTGCAAAATTGTTGAACTAAATAAAAAATACAGCAACCGTTAAGAGATGCCTTGAATGTAGTGTACACACACTTACCTGCAGCTCGCGGTAGTTACGCACTACACACTCATTCCCTTCTTTAGTCTCAAAACTCATTTCACGTAGAAAACTAAACGCCACAATCAAATCGACTAAGTAAATTACTCTAAATAGTGCGCATTATTGTGCGTTTATAAAATGTGCAGCGATGGACAAGACTAATGGAGTTATCCTGTTAGTATACGGAATACCTGCTGCAGGGAAAACCAGATTATCCGCCAGTCTATGTGAGGAAAGTCAGAAATACGACTATGGAACATTCATTTCTGTACACTTTGATGATTTCTATCCGCCTGATTTGCGCACCGCACAGAAATATACCAGTGCACGTGATGTAGCGGATGATGGGTCATTGTTCAAGCTGAAAGACACTCGAAAAGATATTAATGATAATGTGGAACATTTGATAAGAACGAATAAGTTAGGAGCTGCTGGATCAGATTCACTAACAGCTGGCAGGCAAGATGGTTGGAGCAAATTTCTACACCAAATATCATCCAGCAATACTCGTGTTGTCTTTGATGATCATGGTAGGTATGTGAGTGTAGTAGGGGCATACAATATCATCAATGACCACCTGTCCAGTTTTTATAATCCTCCTTGTCTTTTATGTCTCTTTGCTCTATTGTGGAGGATTAAACCTTTAGGTTTAGACGGGTGTTCCTGTGGTCATGTTTACATGATGGCTGTCAAAAGTTTTGCGTTGAGGGTATAAGAACCATAGTGTGCAAGTTATTTTCAAGATCTCTTTTATTTACATGCATTATTGTACTGAAACTGTTTAAGGGTGCAAGGAAGACAGCCAGTTGTACTGTTATTAGATGACAACATGATCTACCACAGTATCCGATATGAATACTACCAGATGGCAAGAAAATGTAAAAATTTATTGTTAGTTGTGATTTTATAAATAAAATGTGCATATATAGACAGTTTAGGGTTTGGAGAGGTGTTGGTATCATGTACACTCCAGCTAGCCGAGTCAAGAAACTCTAACAGAACAACACCTCTACCGCTGCATACGATTAAGCATATGGCTAATGACTTGGAACCAGCTCAGCCGGACAAATTTCACTGGGAACACAATAGTATAACCATTGATACCCTAACAGTTGATAATGCATGGTGAGTGTTTGTGTGTATATGTATGGTGTGATTTGTTGCTGTGCGTTCTATTAGAGTATTATGAATGTATAGGTCCAAGGTATTGCCAATAGTTCAGTATGCTAGTAGTCATCCAGTACCACAACTGGATGATAACACTGAACAAGTAATGGCTGATCGTCAGCAAACGTTGGACAATATTGTTCATCAAGCCGACCAAGTGTTACGAAAATGTGTCTCAAAGAAGATAACAGCATCTAAAGGTGCAGGCATAACTCTATAATAGCGACTTGTATTAAAATTTTCATTTCTTTTTAGGTGATTCAGAGCTTCCTGCTATTGCCAAATGTGCCAATACCGCTAGGAGGAAAGTTTTGGAGGGAATAAAATGTGATGGATTAGCTCTCCCTGTATCTACCAACAATCAACAACTTGCAATGGACTCGAATTTTATTACAATCATTGAAACTCAATTCTCTTTGATGTATCGTAATTGTGACAGTAAATAATAAGAATTCCACAATGTCTATAATACAATGTCTATACAGTATTTTTTAATTATTATTTTCATAGTGTGCAATACTATACTCATGATTGGTAAGTAGATACAGCATCCTTTAGAGTGGTTTTTAATTCTCTGACGAAAGTTTCTTGTGTGACTTTATTCAACTCCGCTCCAGCAGGGCTGGTGTTGTACTTGTGCACTCCCATACACTTCATGGCCTCCTTATACTGTTCCATCGTGATGTAGCCACGTTTAGTAATATCCAACATCCCGTACACGGACTGGATATTTGATATATCAAACATACACGGTGGATCCTGGAAATCTTCTTTGGCTTTTTTGAGGTCCTCGATGTGCTTTAGCATGAACTCCTTATGGTTGTCTGGTCGATGGTATACTAAAGCGGCTACAAGATTTTCAAGTAATTCCGGTATTCTGTGTTCTTCTAGATACTCTCTGGCGCTGTCTTGACGGGTCGTCGTTTCTTGATCGTCAACTTCAAACTCCATTGTTTGTGTAGTCATAGCAACAAACAATGAAAAATGGCGGCCGACACAGTTGCAAGCAGAGACGATTGCAAACTGCCACCAATCCCCTTAACCTTCACGCATAAGGTAAATGATCCGTAACATTATTTTTTTAAACAATTTACAGGTTTGATCGTTACAAAATATTGCAATATGTTTATTCACTTTAATTAATGCGCACCATGTTACAAAAATTGGTCACATGATTTTTATGTTGTAGGAATCAACCTTTCCATATTCTCACCATGATAATCGACATACTACAGAAGCATTTGGAGAACATCTTGGACAGGTACATATAATTATTATGTAATGTGTCCAGCAAGCAAACACCCTTTATACAGAGTTTTGGTAAAAGACATGTGTTGAAGAATAACCAACACTATACAACTGATATCATAGCGTGGCAAGCCCTAGTTCCAAAGGCCACATCTATATACCGTTACAGCTTCACTGATGCTGTTAAAACGCACCGGACTTCAAAGTCATGTCCAGATTTGTGCTTTCATCGCTATTCAAAGAACTATGCAATAGAGAAGAAGAGAGTGATGCACACGACTACATCAAAGCAGCCAGAAGTCACTCCCTTATCAACACTTGGCATTACTCAGCTCCCCCACAGCCAACAAGAACCGTGGAAATATTCATACAAACATCACAAGATTTAGCCACTTAGTAACTACTTATATTTTTTATTTTTGTAATTAAGGAATACTTTACCAAAAAAGTAGTTTTTTGTTGCCATTCTTAATTCTCTTGCTATGGTGATATAGCTAGTATCTATTACACATTATAGCTACTAAATATAGAGCTATTTTTTAGATGTATGGCATTTGTATACGTAGTCATGTGATGAGCTTATTCCATATTAGCTACATTCTGACAACTTGCATGCATTTCAATGCCTACCATACCAACATACCTTAATTTTGATGATATGCATTGCTAGCACAGAAATTAAAGTTATATCACAGGATATCTTTGTTATTAGCAAAACAAAGATATCCTACGACTACTGTGATATAACTGGCTTCTTTCCCACCAACTACTTCAAGAAAGCTTTGACTTATAAAAGAAATTGCTGATGTGTTATGGTGTTAAACACCTCACACCATACTGTGAATAACTTAGTTATTGCCCAGGCAATAACTAAGTTATTGAACAGTAAAATCCTTTGATGTATGGCTTCAATGGGAAAGAAATATATTTACCCAATATAAAAATCTTTTACTTTTATATAATGTTGTGGTAAATCCACAATTACCAGCACTACCATGCAAGAACGTCATGACAACAATAAAATAGAGCCCCACAATCACAATGAGTACCCATTATTATAGTTTACATATAAAGAGGCGGTTAGAGGCTGAGATATCAGCATCAAGTTTGGGCAGATTTTTAAGTGCCAAAAGTGCAACTAGTCATAACAGGCACTCATGCATTGTGGAATGGCAAAAATCCTCTTATTAGACTTGCATATGTGATCAGGCTTGTTGGGATATGAAATATGAGTACATCAGGCATGGACAACAAATTATTCATAATTATCCCTAAAAACATCAGTGATTAATCAGATCATTACCCTGAAATAGCTACTTACTGTATGCCATGATTTTACCAGGCTCCAGAAATTAATGTTCCTAAAATCATAGATATGAGGACAGAGATAGGGGGCTCAAGCTCCTCACTTTGATGGGAGAGCATTGAGCCCTCAGAAATTTATGTAGCTAACAGTCTTACAGATACTATACAACAGTTTGGATTTTGATAATTATTTATGGTGTCTCTGCCTTTGTGTGGCATTCTACCATTATACATGCAGAGGCTGTATGAGAAGAAACTTCCCGAGAGCCAGTTGGCTTTTTTACAATTCTGCATATCATAGTTACTGCTGTCCAATTGCAAGGTGCTGTCACTGTACATGTTGTCTGTATATCAGAGTATACTCACTTGTTCATTCACTCGCCTACACACACATGCAGAGTGAAGTCCATGTACACTTGTATTTTATCAAGGTATAGGGCTGAGCCTAATATGCTCAATTATTCCTTCCTGAACTTCCCAAAATTTTGACCCATTATTCTTATTTTATTCCCAACACTACACTGTACCTATTATGCTGCTCATAAATTTCATCTATTATCTCTCATATGTACAATTTGTCCTTAGGAATGAACAATCTTGTCATAAAAGTTAGACTATTTAATATTATTAGAGTATATAATTATTTTTACACAAGGTGAGGTGACTTTCCTATTAGAGTATTTTGATTTTTGTATCGATTAAACTGAGTATGACCATAGTGGTTGTTGCATTCTATTCATATCACTCGAATGCAGACTTCTTGTCGTGTGCGTGTGTTATAGCTAAACCAAAATCCATGGAAACCTGAATGCTTTAATTGAGTGTTTGACTATTCTGTACATGTATATACCTGATAAATTATGTGCCTATCAAAATTTGAATCAAAGTTGGGATTTTCGATTTTTCACTAATTATCAGATACATACATCTACATCATGTACTTCTATCATTGCATTCGTCAACAAAATGATCACTATAGAATCACTCAGTAACTCACAAGCACTTCCAAAAAGCTTGCTTGATGCTATAAGCATCCTATTATCAAGATGCAAATTGGTCTACTTATCCTATTGTAGTTAATATCTCAATGCATATTCTATTATTCAGTTACTGTAACTAACTAGTGTTTTGGTAGAATTATAATCAGCTACCTTTTAAATTTTATCATATTTTATAGGGCTTTAGCCATGTTGGTTGCTTAACATTAACCTTACCTGATAATTTTAACTAAATGTAACCTTTTTTACAAGCTATTTGTTCTTATCCTGTAGCGCTCCCTTCATGCATGGCATAGAAGTTGAAATGATATTTATTTACTTGTACAAACTGCACAAGATTCATTAACTAAATGTTTACAAACAAATTCTTGTGCCTATAACAAATTTAGAATTTCAGTTCAAAACAAAAATAATATAATTATGTTAATTGTCAGTGCAATTTCCCTAAGGCAGAATCCTGTTTGTCATCCATTCCATGAAGAAGTTCTGAAATAAATCAAACATTGATGGTTATTCACAGCAGAGCTAGCTACAAGGTTGAGTAAACACAATTTTATTAGTAGTATAGCAGGCCTGGCGGATTGATGAGGATTTACCTGGGAAAACACTAATTACTAATTCCAGGACGAATATCCATTAAAGATTATAACATGCAGTCTTGTAAAGCATGTCTTCAAAATTTCCTGTTGAGCGTATTCCCAAATCCGTAGTTTGGAATGCTTTACACGCATATGTCTCATGTTAGTACTTACCTGCAGTCCTTTACCTGACCAAATCTTGTGTGCTTCTGCCAGTCTCGATAGGTTATATAAAAACCCATTAAAATTTTACAATTCAACTATGCATGCATCTCCGTGAGTTATTCCTAGTACATTGATTTTTACTCATTCTAGTTAGATTTTTTGATTATTAGGTTATAAATAGAAACAGCGAAGACTTTAAGGTCACTTCTACCCATTTATTTTACTGTGTACCATTACGTATGTAGCTAATGAAGGAAGTGGACGATTCAATTGCAATAGTAATAATATACTTGTACAAACTGCACAAGAAACTAATTCTTGTTCCTAATAATTTTGGTTCAAACAAAAAACAGAAATTTCCCTAAGGCAGGATCCTGTCAGTCATCCATTCCATGAAGAAGTTCTGTAATAAATCACACAGCATACAAGATCAAGTTTACTAGTACTAGGTATTCACACAGTCCTTACTGGAGCAGAATAAATCCAAATGGCCAGGAGTATGATAAAGAGAATTAAGATAATTCCAAAGATGATGTACCACTTGTAATGCCTCCAGATGATGAAACGTAGCGTCTTGAATGGAGACGTGATCCACAAGAATGATGTAGCTGGACGACTAAAACACATACAAGTAAACTGCATTATCAAGATGTCAATGATTCAGTTACTTTGGCTCATCAAGATGTGGGTTCATGTTAGGATCATCCCTAGCCTTCCCAGCTGGTCGTAGCTGGACTTCTTCTTCAGTGAGAATCTCAATCTCCATCTCAAGTTTTCCCTGTAGATAATAAATTTATGACCAAATTAGTAAATGTAGTACACTGAATGATACAAATACAGTGTCCTGGTAGAGTCACTTACCGTTAACACTCTCTCCCCTTCTGCTTCATTGTAGAATGGCCAGAATCCTCTCATTCTCTTCTTTTGGAAGATGGACACCATTTTAGACTTACACTTGTGATCAGGATTACCAGGGTCAGGGAACATATGAAGATCACAACCCCTGGCATTACGAGCACCCACAGGCATGGACAACATATTAATATCCATGGTACCTGAAAAATATTGAATATAAATGAAATATTTCTTATAGTAGTAACTAACCAAGAAAGTCGTCTGGGTTGAACAGATCATTGTCCCAGACTTGCAAGGTCAGCCGAGGCTGTAAATGTTTCACCGTTTTATCCAAGCTCCAGAAATGCTCCTAAAAATGTAACACCCTATTGAACAAAACAGGTTTTCTGAAACAACTTCATACCTTCTTTGACACCACCATCACTTGTTCTGATGGAATATATTCAAATGGATATATAAATCGCCAGTTGAAGTTGCCCTCTCCATCCATCGACCGGTAGTGAACATCTGTCTTCTGCGTTTCATCCATACCACGTAACCACCTAGTGAAAACATAACAATGATTGGAGCCTCTAGCTGATAGTAAACATCACGATGTACGATGACGCTTACCCCTTCACGTAGATGTCACTCATTTGTTCTCCTGTGACAAATGATGTCTCATCCAATACAACATCCACGGTGTTCCAGACGACAATACGTAGTTCGTATTTCTCTGGTTTACGTGGGGTAATATCCACTGGCTCTGGTGGTGGACCAAGTGACTTGGGGAATATGTCAACCCACATCTCTAATGTGCCCTATAATGAATACAAGTAGACTTGATACCTCAACTGCATTAAGTGTGTGTGTGTGTGTGTGTGTGTGTGTGTGTGTGTGTGTGTGTGTGTGTGTGTGTGTGTGTGTGTGTGTGTGTGTGTGTGTGTGTGTGTGTGTGTGTGTGTGTGTGTGTGTGTGTGTGTGTGTGTGCTTGTGCTTGTGCTTGTGTGCATAGATGGCTGCAGGAACAAGCAAGTACACTATATAATATACAACACTGACTTGTTCTATTTTTGGATAAACAGGATTGTAAAGAGACCTCCTCTCGACATGTTCGGGTACAAGATCCATTCCATTCAGTATGTGCAAGGCCAAACGTTGATCTGGCTCTCCCAACTCCTTGGGAAGTGTCTTCCCAGCCTCTGTGTGCATTAACAGCGACGCTTAAGACTACTAACACACAGTGTAGTAGTAATCTCACCGATGTCATCAAGATTGTACAGTTGATTGTTGACTGTGCATTGGGTCGGAGAGTGGAACACTGGGTCACCATACCTACGCCTCTTGCATACTTCACTCAGTAGCTCTCTTGGTAGATGTTGATGACGCCACTTGTTGGGGCCAGACCTGATAAATTTTAGTTTCAAAACCTTTTAATTTGTTCAAAAATAACAACAAACTAACTTATGGAAGGACTGAGGTAGTCCACAGAGAGCCAAGTGTTTGGTGAGGTAACGATTCTCGAGGTCAATCTTGGTTTTGCCGATGAGATCATTAGCAGTCAAGAGGTCATGATCCATCACAGTGATCTCTAGTGTACGGTCCATAGGAAGATTGGCCGGTAACTCATACATCCTGTCAGTTAACAAACATGTGACTAGCATAATAGAATCCACACAGCCCATACAATTGATACCCTAGCATAGATATTTCAAGTATACTCCTATATACGTAGTTAACACCAAGAAAAATACGAAGAGACAGCCAAGCCTTAATTTGTGACAGTGTCAATATGGCCCCAATTGTTTTGATGAACTAGTAAGAAAGCATGCATGCCATTTGGGCAAACCTGTATCTAGTATTTTTGTAAGTCAAAGTTTGTGCTGAACTAGCCCCAATACATGGAATAAAACTTAAAAAATCATCAGACCCCGTGTCACTTTCCACACACACATACATGCCTGCATCAATCTGGAGAGCACAGCATGATAAAGTGGTGGTGCATACTCACTTGCCAAACACTGGGTTGAGTGTGTTAGGAATAAAATTATCCTCATCATCAATCTTCTCTTTTCCTACCTTCAGCTTCAGGTAAGGATCAGACTACACAGTGACGCATTAACAAATGATCAATTATATACGACAACTAATATTGCATACAAACCTTTCCATTAGGATCTTGAGGCTGCAAGTCGTTTGCCTAAAAAGCAAAAATATATGAAATAGGTATTACTCCATAAGGTGTATAGGCACAGTGTTCACAATGATACTTTCATGAAGGAAACTTCTAAAGCAAAACTTTTGGAAATCTTGTCCCAAAATTTAGACAATACAGTACCTTGGATTTAATAGCTTCAGGGTGTACAGTACTCCACAGAAATAATGATTAACTTACTTTTATAACATACACACGTACAACACACTCCTCAGAGCTGGTAGAGGGAACTGAATGAGTGGAAAGGATTTTCTCGGGAGCGGGGCCATCAGGTGGCAGGGGATAGACCTTGACGGCTCCTTTTAGGTAACCACAAACTTGACCCTCAGACTCATCTGGATCACGTGATCCCTTGCCCCGGTAGAGTGGGAAGGTATCAGCAAAGTCTGTGAAGAAGCCAAACTGTTCTTCTACTTCAGTGGAGTACATCTGAAAAAGAAAAACATACGTAGCCAGCAACTTATAAAATATATTTTCTAAATTCTAACCCTCAGCAGATCATAGCCTTCATCGATATACTCCGGTTGTATCTTAGTATCATCATTGCCTGAAGCATAATACTTGCTCCACCAATCAAATGGACTTTCTTTCTTGTTATCCGGATCAGCCTTAAAAATAAAAATTAGTAACTGAAAATCTATGGCACATCAACACTTACGTCAAGTCTTTCCTCTTCCAATTGCTTCTGTGCTTCCACCTGTTCTGACTCTGGATGTGCAGCAGCGTCTTGTCCAGCTAATGTCACAATTGGGATTTAGTATACATACATGCACACATGCATACATACATGCATACATACATACACACATACATACACACACACATCAAGACTCACGATAGTGAGTCACGAGGCCAAGAATAGCACTGTCCTCAAACTCGCAAACGCTCTAGCTAAGCCGCCACTAAAGCCGCCACTAAAGCTATCGCTTAGTTATTACCGACCCACAACGTTCTTAAAATATAGAATCAACAAACCGAGAATGGAGGAAATAGGCTAGAAATTGGTTCAGCCATTCTTCTGATACAGCCTTATAAATATGCCTTCCTAGTCACCACAAAAAATTTTACGCGGCAGTCTTTTTTCTTCTTCTTTCTTTCATTTTCATTGCACACTTTTTTCGTGGGCTTGTGGGAGCTTTCGTGAACCCCGGAAGTTTTTTCAAACTCTCTTTTTTACATTCACTTGTTTGTCTAATAACTCACTCATTTCTTCATGGATTCCAGCCAAATTTGTATCAGCACTTCTCCTATGTATGCTCTACCTGTCATACTATTATTAGTCTGAAGTAAACACTTGAATGTATTTGAGAAGGGCTGCAGGTTGATAGTTGGACCTCCTTCATATGATTTGCATAAACTTTCAATTACACAATCTATATTGATGTATCACTCTGTAGTGAAAGTCAAAAAGAAATCTCGGGCTGAATTTTTTCAATATTGTGTGCTAGGCAAGTACAAGTTATGCCCATGCAGTACTTCTCTGCTGCTTGCTAGTAATAACATCTGTTTATACTTCCAAAAAAGTAGTGATATGCTTAAAAAAACACCCTGGGTGTAAATAAAGTGCGAGGCCAATCAGAAGCAGCATTGCAAATGGGTATGTGCGACCAAAAACTTGGCGAAGTGACAAAGCCAATCATGCTATAAACTATTGTATGTCATTCAAGTAGTTAAAAAAGATTTTTGATAAGTAACTTCTTGGCCTCAACTGATATCAAAGTTTTTGGTCACACATACCTATTTTCTGATTGGCCTCGCACTTTTTTACACCCACAGTGTTTTTGTTTAGCATACATACATACGTACGTACGTACGTACGTACATACATACATACATACATACATACATACATACATACATACATACATACATACATACATACATACATACATACATACATACATACATACATACATACATACATACATACATACATACATACATACATACATACATACATACATACATACATACATACATACATACATACATACATACATACATACATACATACATACATACATACATACATACATACATACATATACATACATACATATACATACATACATACATACATACAAGCAGATATACAGACACATAGACAGACAGTTTATAGGTCATAATTGTACATTTAGTAAATAAAAAACATTGCACTTTTTGACACACCTCCAAATGTCTCTACAACAATCTTCTCAGGGGTTGGGTCAGTGTAATAAGCCTTCAAGCTACCAATAACATGAGTACCAACCATCGGTTGACGACCAAATGCCCTCTTGTCGCACACTCGAATATTCAGCGGTGGAGCATAAAGATCTTCTTTAGGCAAAAACTACACAGCAACAAGAAATGAACTCAAAGCTATGTAACAATAAAAAGCTCAAAATTTCTTACCACATCAAATGAGATAATTGGATCTGGGAAGTTTGGGTCTTTTGAAGCATCTTTAATGGGTTGTGTGCGCACAACAGTTCCTCCACATTCTATCTCAACTAATGGAGATGTGACTGATAGCAACTGGTATTTCTTCATATCTCTCACACCCCAACACAATACCTGAATAAATATAATATTTTTATGTGTGTGTGCGCGCGCGTGTGTGTGTGTGTGTGTGTGTGTGTGTGTGTGTGTGTGTGTGCGTGTGCATGTTTCTGTGCGCGTGAGTGTGCATGTGCATGTCTTACTTCAATTCTGGTCTTCTGGAGTACTGGACGAATGCCCGTTGGCACAATGTAGTATTTTCCATTCGGAGACTTTGGAGGAGCCAAAATCATCTGATCACCGCTCTCCTATGCCCACACACAGAGTAAAAGTTTACTACCCAAATACTAACCACTGACCAAGATGAGCTCAAAAGCAGCTAACAGTTCACCAGCTGGTTTGGTGTATCTGATGATAGGATACCAATCCAAGCGAGGCTGAGGTGCCCTAGGGTCTAGACGGACAGTTGGCGGAGCCTTCATACAGCCCAGCAATTCATTAGAACCCTGTCACAATAATCATACAATTATGCATGTATATATGTGTGTATGCATGTGTACATGCAATGTATGTATGTATGTATGTATGTATGTATGTATGTATGTATGTATGTATGTATGTATGTATGTATGTATGTATGTATGTATGTATGTATGTATGTATGTATGTATGTATGTATGTATGTATGCATGCATGTATGTATGTATGCATGCATACAATGCACACACAAGTCAAGGCAACACATCCACTAACAATGGTGTCCTTGTCAAAGAACTCAATGTAAATCATAGGTGGGGACTGCAGTACATTAGAAGGATCACCAAACAACTTAATGTTCTCAATCCACAGCGTCTGGTCCCAGGTGGGGCAAATACTCTCCTTCAACAAGTTAGTGCGAGCGCTGTAACGGTTGAAGGACATTATCCCATAGGGGTCAGACAGGCCGGATCTGTCACGGCCATGAAGTTCTCTGGCTTGATAGATGTACGCCCTCAACTGGTAGTTGTGAACTTCACCATCAGAAAACGTGAGGAACATCCTAGGGGCTGAAGCAGAATCATCATCATCATCTTCATCATCATCCTTCTTCTGCAGATAAATGTAAACATAAAATACACAAAAAACACAATACTTTCTAAATGACCTTTTTCTTTTTCTTCTCGTCAGCAAAGTATAAGATAGGCGGCTTTCCTGGATCAACGTTGACCAGTTTACGATGAAAGCGTCGGCGTCTGGCCAAATCAAATGTGTGTTCAGTAGTATGGTAACTAAGATTAGGCAGGCGAGCAAATTCCCATCCTTGCTCGATCCTCTTCTTACGTTTTGCAGCCTAAAATGGCTAATGCAAAAATGTTGATAACTGAATGAACTTCACCTTTTTTTCAGCTATTTTTGGATCATGGACTCTGACCCTGGTGCGTACCCAGCGACGACGTCTGCAGAGATGTATGTTACGTTCTGAGGCTGCCCAACCTCCAAGCCCTGCTTCAACACAATATTCCCAACCTGTATACGCATACATTGATATTATGTAGCGGTTACTAGTATTAAACCATTGTACCATCTTCATCAACGGCTCCATTTAAGTCTACTTGCCATTGGGTAGACCATTGCCATCCATCAGAGCATTCAACTTGATCACGAGTGAGTGGTTTGTCATCACGTCCAGTAAGCTTGTCACCACGCTAGACAAGTGTATTCATAACACATCACCCTCTTGATGGTTGTGTATAAACACGAACTTACCACATCAGCCCAATAGACTTCATGGTGTCCAAAGCTAGTGAATGGTAGACGAATCTCATGTTCATAAATGTCCTCTTGAAATGTGTTCAATCCTTCATCAGCATCAAATTCCACACTGTAAAGTAATGTAGTGTGTGACTATGTGTACATGTTGTGCATGTGTGTGTGTGTGTGTGTGTGTGTGTGTGTGTGTGTGTGTGTGTGTGTGTGTGTGTGTGTGTGTGTGTGTGTGTGTGTGTGTGTGTGTGTGTGTGTGTGTGTGTGTGTGTGTGTATGTATGTATGTACAGCACATGTGTACACGGCGGTGTGAATTTTCCTGTAGTGTGTATTAACCTCAGCTCAGGGTTGATGAACCAATCACCATCCCAACGCCATCCTTCCGGTGCCACAAAATATTCCTTCTTCAGCTTGCGCTTTCCTCGAGCATCAGAAAAGTTTGGTCGCAGCAGACCAATGGTACCCCACTTGCCGAAGATACAAGCCTGATTCTCATACTACATAAAAACCATCAAAATGACAAGACCTGATTCACACAATACTATGTACTTTCTAAGTAAGAGTTGCTACCAAAAACACGAGCTTAAGCATTACTATACATTATCAATGGTGAAATCAATACAGGAAAACAAACGTCCGTACAATTTTCAACCCTTATCATAATAAGCACCGACAGCATTTTATGTAAAATTCCGGTATACATTGATACAAAATGTAAGAAGGCAAATTTGGTGGATTGTAAAGTTGCCAAAACTTTCCTAGCCACAAACCAGTAATACATTGAAATGACTGCTAAATTTTTGCTTCTAAATGCACAAGTGATCATCTCAAAATTCTACCTTACCAAGATTTGCATAAGGTACTTACTGTTTCTGCATACACTGCAACTTCTCCGCTTGGAGTCTCCTCCCTCCATTGTGACTGGAACTTTGCCAGTCCCAACCAAATCTGTAATCGCAGCTGAGCCCTCTCCTTCCTGTCCTTAAGCTCCTTCTCTTTCTCCACTGCTGGCGGCTACATCACAAGACACATACAAGCATGTTAACATTGTATGACTTTACTATGGAGGTGTTTTTTATTGTGTCCTTAGTCTTATGTATTTTCTAATTAAAGCACAGTGTTTTAATGAAATTACTACGTTGTACACTGATTGACATTGTGGACTAACCGTCAAAAAGACAGTCTGCATTTTACCGCAGTGTTTTCCTTTAGCCTTGGTGGTAGTGGAGTACATCAGCCTGTGAGAAGGGATCCTACACGATGCCACTCTCTTGTTAGCTGCCAACATCCATATGATTACATCTGGTATACTGTTCTGAGGCTGAATGTAAAAGGTTAATATTTTTGTCGTTCACATATATATTTATTATTGTTTATTTACATATTTATTTGTTATTTACATGTTTATTTTTGTTTTATTTTTATATTTTTAATATTTACATATATTTTTGTTATTTACATATTTACATACAACTAATACTGCATTACCTCTACACAGAGATTTAAGAGACGGTGAAGGTAGTCCTCGCACTCGCTCAGGTTGGTCTCAATATCTGGAGAAATCCCATGAGCTTGCAGCAGATGTCTGGCCTCATACAAGATCGCATTCTGTACAGATTAAACAAAATGAACACCATCTCAATAAGCTTGTACCAACCAATTCTGCCATGCGGTGTTTTCTCATGTTCACATCAAGTTTAGTATAGGCTTGTTCAGGCAGGACAGGCATCGGTTGCCTAAAACAGAACACAATAGAATGTACAGAAAATAAGGCAAGCAATTCAGGATTCAAGCTTAGAAGGTTTGCCATGTAAATCCACTTGGTATTTAAAATTTTGACATGACAAAGGGTTTCATACTGCATCCAAATTTGCTTTTTACGGAGACATAACTGAATTGTGGTTGAGGTAAAGATTCAAGAAAGTGCCAACAAATTTCAACTGGTTCATTAGCTTAACTACATACAAGTTGCAAAGTGCTCAGAATGCTTACAATAGGCTGTTTAAGTAAAATTACAGTATCTCAGGTATGCCTCAAGGTATTCTCTGGCAAATTTTTGCTCAACAGTGGTGAAAGACATGTTGTTGTTATAACCCATCGAAGTTGAGATCTTTTCAAATTTGGTCACACATGAAAGCTACCCAGATCTTAGCAATTTCATCCTAAGCTTGTCCCAAACTACATTGACAATTTGACATACTCCAAATTCTCTATCAATTCTTCAATGGTGACCAACAGCCTTGCACCAGCTTCGGTCAAATCATAATCCTCCATTCTAATGATATTCTTTACTTTTTGGATACCATCCTCCAGTTGCTCAGTCATGTGCAAGAGAATATTGAGCGATTCAATCCTACAAAAGAGGAGAGAGCTACACTAACGGCTATACAAGTCTTATACTCACCTGTATGTATTATCCTCCCAGTCACAGTCAATGGTTACACAAGGCTTGGTATCCAGCCATGGGAGGTAATGATATTTACATCCATCATAGACTGGATTGGTTGGTTGTGTGGTGGAGCTGGTTGCCGGCACAAACTTGTCCAGCTTGTTACCAAAATTTCCTAATAGAACATACGGGTATGATGTATATACGTGCAGTGTGTTGTGACTATAATGGTGTTTACCGATGCTGACTTCAAATTCTATTGGTGAATCAACAGGGTAGACCATTGTGGCTGAATCAAATGCAACGTTCACTTTATGCTTGCGTCGACGCAAATAAGGCTACAGTGCAACATCCATATCGTTCTTGGTGAGTTGTGTGTTGTGTGTGTACGCTTGCGCTCGTGTGTGGTTATGCATGCGTCATATGCATGCACACATGTCATAACATTCATTCACTTACCGTCAGTTTCTTTTGTTCTACTAATTTTATGTCTTCATGTCGATCGGTCGGCAGGTTACCAATTTTCACATCAATCTCGATCATCATTCGGCCACGGTAGGAAACACCGGGCAACTATAACACATATATAATGTATGATGTATGTACTAATGTGTTTGCACACCTTCCCCATGTTAAGATATTCATATTTGTCAGGCAAATCAGTGAACTCTCGTGGTGATCCATACACATTGACAAACACTGGCCCAATAGTCGGTAAAAATCCTACAACAAGACCTGAAGTATAAATGGCACTGTGGCTTATTTACCGTTGTCTCCAGCAGCCGATATTTCAGACAGGTTTATAAAGGTGGTCCCAATGTAGTCATCTTTTCCAATCTTGTCCCTTTTAATACAACATTCACTTATTCACTATAACCAATACAATAGTTAGAACATCTCACTTGTCTTTCATGTATATCTTGACCCGATCACACATTGAAGGGAACTAAAATTTACAATACAAGTGAAACTTGTTCTTTGAGTTTACATGGCAAGGGCTTACCCTAACTCCGAGGTTTATTTGGTGGTTCCAATCTGGTGTTATATCATTCCACACAACATCAGTCCTTCCCTACGTGTGCAGAAATAAACAACCATAAGAAAGATCTAGATTTGTATGACTGCTTTATTAGAACACACATTAATTGTATGTAAATTTAATGGAGTACCTTATGCCCTGCAAATGCCACTACAGCGTAAGGATCCACTAACTCTTTCTGAGCCTGAATGAAACATAATTTATTCTACTTTTACTGTAACAATATATCTCTGCTTACTGTTGCACCAAATAGCTTCTTGATGCCTTCAAAATATCCAGGATCCACTATTGATGATCACACCAAGATATAAACTTAGGGAGAGATATAAAATTAATAACATACTCTGTGGCAGATCTTCGGCTCTGTAAATCTTGATACTCATGGTGCCAGCTTGCAGACGGACACCGGAAGGACGCAACAGGTTTCTACAGTTAAGTAGTTGCAATTAACGTAACGCTAAGCGTTTGTGTAACTTCAAAAATATCTACATCATTTTCACATATTTAAATTAAACACCAGTCAAGCTTACGCCTCAATATCGACATTGTCACTACTGATGCTGGGTGGAGAAGGCTAAAACGAAAGAATTAAAATACTCTTAAGTCTACATCTTTGTGAACAAAAAGCACAATTCCACACAAGATAACATCATCATTAAAACAAAATCTTTCACACATACACATGTATGGTGGATTTCTATACCTTGGGTTCATCCCCTGGTCCAAGAACGTTGACACTGAACTTCAAGTAGCCCTTGACTCCTCCGGCAGCGTCGTAGGGGTCGGTCAACAGTAGCCATTTGTGAATGAAAGCATGTTCAGGCTCATCATAGACTAAGCCGAGATCAAACTACACACAGTGAAAAAGCCGTACAGTAACAATGGCTTAAGACTTAGACAAATAGATCAAAAGAAACTACTCAGAGGTATACATGACCATACCCATCATACATACATATGGTATCTAAGTATTTTATCCTACAGTTTGCTAAAGAGGCTGAACTTTATCTTGTATCTAAAGGGGATGATCAAGTTTTTCTCATACTGAGATAAACCAGTACAGAAGCCTTTTAATATTACAACACTTATAGGACATCAGTTTTATTAACATCCATCACCAGCTTTCCTCATCAGTTATACAGTGATATCAGTGTAAGTAGTGGGTAATTTGATTATGAGTGATTATTGTCAGCTTAAGTGGTGACTGAAAATCAATTCATCCTCTTAAAAAGATTAATAAATCCACTTGAGAGTTGTAACAGCTTTCCCATCACACACAGCACTGCATTGTAGACTAACAATACAATATCTTATTGTCCATCATTATGAATTTTCAAAACCCAACTTTCCAGGAAAAAGAGATGCCAAGGTGGAAATACAAATAAACTTGTATTTTTGGACCACAACTATTTGAATTATAAAACTCCATGGTCAAAATACAGCTGTCATCAGCAGTGTTAATGCATGAAACACAAAATGGGGGTGACCCATGGTAACAAATGAGACACTTAACAAAACCACAACACTTGACACCAAATTTATTATTATAATATTATTACCTTGAAAGAACCGATGAGTGAGTCCTTCACTAGAAAATTTGCAGTCAGAACCTATTTACATAAAATTTGTATAATATATGCATGCAGTTACATAAAACGTATATTTGAGAACAGTGATCTGTTACAAGGTTTTGTCAACATGATACTAGCCATGTGACAAGGTGTGCATGGACTTTGTGATGGTAAAAGAGGAAGAAGGTGACTGAGTGATGGCCAGTACAGTTTAAAACTTTTGTTTGTCTTTGCGCACAAGATGGCTTCTTACCATCTTTCACATCATGGAGCCTTCAAAGCGCCCACAACACACCCACAACACAACACATGCTCTAATCTAGTCAGTTAATTCATAACAATCAACTAATGTGACAAGAGACTACAAGTACAACAGAGGATGATGTTGTTCAGTGTAATATTAAAATCAATGGGTGCACAAGGCATGGAGGATGGCAAATGTAATCAAGGTATATAAATTAACTTGATATATTGAGCGTAGGATTAAATTAATGTGTGAATGAGATCTAGTGTGAAAAATATACACTGTAAAATTCATTGTACTCATAATGTGTGTGTATGTATGTGTGTATGTGTGTGTGTGTGTGTGTGCGTGCGTGCGTGCATGTATGTATGTATGCATGTATGTATGTATGTATGTATGCATGCATGCATGTATGTATGTATGTATGTATGTAGACATGTATACATACATTATGTGTACTACTCAGATTAGTGCACATGTACAACATGCATTCTTGTGTGGATATTGTCTAATCAAAGTTGTGGGATACAGCACAACAACACATTAACACATTAACACATACAGCAGCTGGCAGCACAAAGAGACTAAGCAAATTAACAAACACAAATCTAATAATTACTCAAAGCACTGCCATCAGCTGGCGAGTGGTAACAGCTAATATGTCTGACCATAACATCAACAATCCAGTCATTCCTTCATCTTTTATTAATTAACAAGCCCAACAAATGTATTTACAAATATATTCATGTTTTCCTACAAAAACATCTTGAAAATATTGCTCAATTTCCTTATTGAACTAAAATGTTTAAGCTGCTGGCAGCTCAGACTGGTACATCATCACATCAATCAGAGAGATTCCCATGTACTTATATGGTCATCATTACTGCCTCTGACTAAAAAATACCCACGTATAAAGTATTTCATATCTACTACTATATGAGTAGGCCTGCAGGATTTTTGTGGTAACTTCAGCGTATATTTTATAATCGTATGTCTATAATATCAAAACTATGCAAACACACGTTTACATTTTTCAAATGCTTTTGATTAAATAATAACGCACTGAATGTTGGATTTGCTTAAAACACAGACACAAGACGCGTGCACACAAACAAACAAACAGATGCTCAAGGCACACACCTACCTTAATGTCACAAACTGTATCTAACATCTCTTTGGGTATCACTTTGAAGTTGAAATAAACCATCTCGTCCCAAAATGGATTGTTTGACCCTTTCTGTGTGCTCGTCTGCTCGACTTCTTTCCCACAATAAATCTTCACCACAGGCTGTAGGTTACCCCCGACTAGCTTCTTTGCCTCAATGATGTGAAACCGCACCTGCAAGGAATTTAGTACTGTGAGATATTTCTTTCTAGCAAATACAAATTCAGGACTTATCCCCATTTGTACACAGCTGGGTGGACTGGAGTAACGTGAGGAAGGTTCCTTGCTCAAGGAAACAACAGCAGCAGCTGAGCATTGAACTGGGGGACCTCTCGGTCAGCAGTCAAACACTCCAACCACTACACCACTGGCCCAGTAGGACACAATGGAGTAACAATTGTAATAGTATACTCTTGAAATTGTACACACTCTAAGTCTCAACTAATTCAATGGGTGCTATGGCTACAATACAAGATGAGATCACACCACTTCAAGGCAAACACCACAAGATAATTTTAAGCTGTTGTTATAACCATTAGAATATCTGACACTTGTTCAGTCACGTCGTCCAATTGCATAAAACAATTAATAACAAACATGCTAATCACCTGAGGGATAAAAATAATTTTGACTGGCCAGTGGCCATTCCAATTTGTGAACCTGAAAATTTTCTATTACTTGGAATTTGCACAAGGAAAAATAAATATGGCATATTGAATATGACACATTTGATTAAATATGGCAAATTTGATGGTCCTACTCCACTTTATGAATACACACACACTACAACACAAATTAACATCTTCCAATATTAATATTACACTGCTCATTTAAATAGAAACTGAAAATGATCCTGAACACTCAGGCGCTTCAAACACTCCATGCATATCACTTTTGGTGTGTTCTGTAGTTTCTCTCCCATTAACTACGTATGAACCAAGATTTCAAAATAACATTCATATATTGAAGGTAAACTGAAAGATACTGTTAACTTGACAAATTTTATTTTGGTACATCACATAACTGATATTGTAAGTTCAATTAATTGTGCTAAAGCACAAGAATTTGTCAGCAAAATTACAACAGCATACCATTTAAACTATACACACCATGTTTCCAATTGTTGAAATATATGGCAGACTAGGAGCATTCCATTACTAAGCTATTTATGACATGACGTCACATTATTAGTATTAAATACACACATCGCTATCTACCTAACGCATACTTATTCTCGATACTGCTATCAAAACTAGCAAGGAACAATTAGAGATCAAGTTTGGTGTGAGAAGCTGAAGTAATTCTAAGTTGTTGCAGTTAATATTCTTATAGTTAGGTTTTGGAGTGGTCAGGCTGGTTTGCCGAAAGGTGACTACTGGGTGGCCGCTCATCCTCCTGGAGACAATGTCTGCTGCTATTATAGTAGACAGGGAATTTGGCCTTGTGCCAGTACTCCAACCATTTCAGTCTGCAATCCAAAACAACTAACTCTTTGAACACAGGTCTTACCTCCGATGATGCCCCCCTCACACACAGGACTCTCACCCTCTCTGGTCCGCCTTTCCAAGACAACTTTGGGGACACTGTCTTAGGACAAAACTTACAGCATATTGGATAACACTAATTGCAATAATATTCATTATAATTGCTTCACACTATACACTGTAAACCTCATACGATGTTATGACTCCTTACTGTCTTTATATGATGATACAGATATATTATCTTATTGCTGTGTTGTGACCAGCCCATGCTACTGGTAAGTGGATGAATGGTAACATGATGAAAAGAATAATCCAGCAATTACACGAATATTAGATAAACTTACGTAGATAAAACTTAATGGCGCCTGGTATCTAATACCGCAACCACATCGACTCAAAGTATACACTACATGTTAAACTGTATCATCTATCAAAACGGTTGCTATAGTACCCATGCAATACTACAAATGATTCTGCTTTAGTGAATAATTCTCCTTGCTTAAAAAGCATTCCATTAAAACTAGTGATGCAACTAGCCATAGCATCACTATAGATTATGCAAATACTGCATCGCTAAAGGATTTTATAAAGCTAAATTTGTGCATTATATGACAATCGTGATAGTTCTCACAATCATGATACCATATAGAGAAATTTTGGAAGGAGATATTTTTGGAAATTAACAGAATACGTAAGTGCATTTTAGAAATAAAGTGTAAACTATTAGCCAACACGTGTCTGGATACATAATACGGAGCTACGTAGCTATGAGAGCGGAGTTTATTACTGAAATTGTTATTAGAGGCCATCACATTCACAAAGAGGTATTGACTTCCAGTATAGGCAAGGTCCTCCAATATGAGTAGGAAGCAGATGTTCTCATGATTTATATGCACTCGTGATAAAAGGTGGTGCTGGTGCAATAGTTGGCCACGTGCCACAAACCACTCTTTGCCACTTCTTCTTGTCCAGAGGGGATCCATTATACTTGGACAGTCACTGGTGTAGGATAATAACATTATGATTATTTACCTCAAGGTCGGCTAGAAGTTACTTGTAAACTAAAAATTTCAGGTGACTATTTTTGGAATTATATTTTTGAAAATTGCTAGATATTTCCCTCCGAAATTTCCCTCCAAAATTTTCCTGTATACAGTAACTATGTATGCTCTAGAATGGTGATGCCTCAAAATTTCACAATTGCTCACCCCTACTAAGTTAATTGATGGTGAGCATATGGTCAATGTGATAACTACATATGTATTTCATACTGAAAAGATCGATACAACATTTGATAATCCTTGGTTAAGACAATCCAGATGAAGCAAGGGCGGAAAAGCAGAAAGAATCATCGGTGAAATATTGTTGGGTTAAGCTGCATACATTGATAGCAAAGTGGTTAGTTTTGATAAGGTCCTATGAGGCACCAAATGGCACAGGAAGGTTTTCTATGGTCCAATGTTACAAGACTTGGACACATACTTTTGGCACAAAGTAAAATTAAAAGTAAAATTAAAAGGGCCAGGGTTGCTAACTGGTAGTAGCAGTACTGTGATCAATTTGGTGCAAGCTAAAATTCTTATCATAATAACCTGATTTGCTGGAAAATTCACTGGTCGGTGAAATTAAAATCACTTACAAATAAAAACTGTATGCACAACAAGATAAAAACCACAATGTCACAGAGTAATTTTTATCAGCTGATCTTTTGTGTTTTGTATGGTAACACAATTATGCAACAACCAATTAGGCTTACTACATCATCTCTTTGTGTCACAATCAAGCTCAATTGCATTATAAACTGTTACTTTATCATCAGTGACCATCACACCTTTGTTCTGAGTGAGTATACAATGGCGTATATTAGGTTTCTCTTTTGCAAATGTAAAGTTTTGGGGAGGTGACTACCACGGCACCTCACTTATAAACATTTGTGCATTTATCCATCAATTTATAGTGCATTATGTAGCTTAAAATTTGGAAATAAAAACCGTTCTCTACTTCCACGTTCATCAAAATGTAGCAGAATTTTAACTTCATAGTAAAAGTTAAAATACATACTTATGCAATAATAAAGAACTTGATTGTCATAAAGCGATGAAACAGCAGCTTTCTTTTTTACCTGAATTAAGTTGCCTTATCGATCGACATGCCTGTCATCACATGATCTTTCATATACCATTCAAATTGGAAGCGGCTGAGGAACAATATGGCACCTAAAGATTTCAGATAGGACCAAGAATGAGCGAGTTATGGCCATTTCTTTGTTTTAGGTAATGGTGGAGAAAAAAGCTTGTTCTCCACTTCTGAAGGTCCTTTGGGAAGGACTTTTTTAACGGAAGCGCCGAAGAATGGTACCACTGCAACCAAAATTTACGGTGAGTAATACGGTGTTAGAAATATTTCTGTAGCACAAATGGTTGTAGAGCTATGGCAGTATAAATAGAGGACGTGCATAAAAGCCATTATATATCTGTTTAGATATTCTTTTCATTCAAAATAATTCCGGGTTCGAACGGATAATTATTAATTACATAATAAAAGAAAAGTTGTAACAGATTCATTCCTCACTAATACTTGGAGAAGTGTACGATCACACAATACATACTAGGGCACAATATGTGACCAAGCCTGCAAAAATTAACCATGTCAGCACAAATTACACCTAGTTAGATAATCATTATTGTGAAAAAGGTATTTGTATTCTGTAAGCTTTAAAAGATTCTCCATTAAATTATGCATTTGTGGTAAAAATTGTGTCTTGTTAGCATAACCAGAGAGCATGAGTTATGATAAAACAAATTTGAAAAATTTAGGCAATTTTTGTGTGCTGACATGGTTGGTTTTTGCAGACCTGGTTATACGTATATATAGGGTTACACATTAATGCCTGAGAACAAAGCAATCTCTTATAATCGCTGTGAATACTGCTGGATGGTTAGACACATTGGCATTACAATTGGGGGGTAGCAGAGGAACTGATTGCACAAAGGACATAATGAAACATTAAAGCATATTCTATAATTCAGTTGTATACTTCTTAGACATATCAAATTGCTAGTGGTAGGGAATCAGAATGCCATAACGACCAGATGATTTAACTGTAGTACCCAACCATGTCCCACATACACATACTATATGTATGTGTGCTTTCAAACCAATACTATATCTGCCGTCAACACAAACAGCACGCGTAGTCACCCACACATGCACACATGCACAAACACACACATGTGTAGTCATGTGTACACACACATATAACTTGAAGGATTAGAAATGACTTTTTAGCAGGCAATGGAATGCAAATTTACAATGATTATCTACCACTACTACTACTACAACACATGCCACTATATTGTAATACATGAGAAATCCTGAATAATAAATACTAAAGTATATCAATTCAAAAAATCACACGTCATTAGAATTATAGGACAGCTGCTCTGCACATGTCTTATGGCATACTCGTTTGTATGCATACTTGAGTCCAAACAGATATCGTTCACTGCTCTATGAATAAACTCAACGGCTTATAATAGGTATACTATAAAATAGTTTTGCATAATCACGTAGGCATATACTAGCAAATGTTAAGTGTCAATCAACCCACGTCTGGTTTTCCCACTTAAGCAATGCCACTAGGGTGGATTCCATATGATGATTTCCATTAAACGGTTATCATTATTATACGAGAATGGAATTATTGTTGATACCTGAAAATCGGTGGGCTTATCTGGCAGCTGAGCTCGCGTGGCCCTCTTCCGTCGTGATTTGTGACGCCTGCAATGACCAACCAAATAATCAAACTTCCTAACACATACTAATACATATACAATGTTTCAAATAACAACTGTTATATTATGACTCCTGGAATTCTTTTAAAACAAAGCATATAAAGTGAACCAGCAACATACGTATGTGAATTTCATTTTTAATGTGATTGGTGGCTTATAATTTATTGAACTTCAAATTTTAATCCCCTACAAATAAATTTTTTATAAATTCTTCATAAAATGCAGGAGCTCTTAAGTGTTAGACATACCAGCTAATTGTTTGTATAAACTCATCAGCTGAAGTTATGAGAACTCATTGAACTTTAATGAGTACAATTTGAATAATTGTCCTAACATTGTCCTACAGGTACAACAATTTAAACAGCTGGTCTTAAGTTCTCTATTAACTCGTTCACATACAGAATACTTGTATTGAAAAATTTAGAAACACTAACTCAACTCAGTGTGTGTTACACACAGACACAGACACACAGATAGACACACATACAGACACACACACACAGATAGACACAGACACACACACACAGATAGACACACACACACACAACTGACGCTTCTTCTGTAGCTGCTGAGGTTTTTCCGCCCTCTCCAGTTAACCTTTCCCCTTCTCCTTGTTCATCACCGGCATCTTCTGTGTCACCGCTACCCAGGAGAGCGGTCTCTCCCTCGTCTTCATCAGCATCAGTAATATCTTGACCACTACCTCCTCCACCTCCGCCACGCCCACTGGCACCCTCTGGTGCTTTATAAGCCATTGCAATGTTGATCTTAGCCTGTAATGATCATTGTAGCAAAACACACACAAATTAAAATACTGTATAACATATAAATGTGAGATTTGATGGGACACTATATAGCAGCAATTCATCAAAATGTTACCCATCAAACTTCCAGCTACGTATACACACAGAATGAAGGCCATTGGTCAAGGATTAACCAATCAAAAAGCTGGAATTTCATGAATCTTATCATCAAATATTGCACAATACATATTTGATTATTGTGAAACACCCTCCCAATCAGTACCAAGTCCTTTGGCTAACACTACTACATAAATTTTATATCTGCAAAATAAAATAACTGCGTGACAAGGAGAACCTCAAGCTGCAAGTTACCAGTGTTTATACTTACAGTGATATCATAGCAACAATAGACCTAACAAAATATCCTGATATCTTATTAATGTATTTGATATATTCTGCCACAAAAATTTTTATGAACTAAAAAGCATAAAAGCTTAGACAGAATTCCTCCCCAACAACCAGACAAACATATAGTGTTACAGTTGCTTGGTAACACAAGCACTCCCCAACGTAATCACTTTATGAAAAGTCTCAGTGTAAAGTAAATGAATTATGCTTGAAATGATTAACAACCAACCTTAGACTGAGAGCCATCTTTTGCTTTCAATGTGTACGATGTATCGGTTGCACCAGACCTTGCTACATCCCCCAGAGGAATGTTAACTTCTCCAAGTAGCCTACGTATGCAGAAATGTGATAAACGCTTCACATGCTTAATAGAAAAATAATCCCAGTAACACTAACTTGTATGGCTTCATTGTATACATAATAGTATGCACATGTATGTATGTGTGTGTGTGTGCGTGCGTGCATGCGTATGTATGTATGTATGTATGTATGTATGTATGTATGTATGTATGTATGTATGTATGTATGTATGTATGTATGTATGTATGTATGTATACATTCATGCACGTATGCATGCCAATACAAGCCTGCATAACATGGTATGCGCACAATAATGCATGCATAAGAAACTAACCGATTGCGACCAATCCTTTCGAAGTCGTACACCTTCACTTCCAATACGTCCCCACCCCCAAGGGGTGTGCTTATGGTAAAAGTGAATGACTATACAGAACAACA
This sequence comes from Spongia lamella, assembly GCA_963930835.1. NCBI lineage: Eukaryota > Metazoa > Porifera > Demospongiae > Dictyoceratida > Spongiidae > Spongia > Spongia lamella. Next base: position 2,302,717 of record OZ005752.1, on the reverse strand, counting down.
CAAAACATAATCCATATATGTACTACTGTATCATAGCATAGTGTAAACCAGTGTAGGTATACTGTAGCATATGCAAGCATGTACAACGTGTAAATGTATTAACTTTGAATTGCAAATGTGATTTGCAGATGCCTACCAGTGGATATACACTCTCAATCAGTTTTCCACTCATTAAAATCTTTTTTCCCACTCATTACATAACACTGAAACATCACACCTACGTACATACACACACACACACACACACACACACACACACACACACACACACACACACACACACACACACACACACACACACACACACACACACACACACACACACACACACACACAAACATACATACATACATACACACAAACATACATACATACATACACATACACACAGGTAAGGTGACCTTCTTTACATTCTGATACAATAGATTATAGACAGTGGTGGCTTTCTTACCCTAAACTATTGTCATAAAGTGAATTTACAACTCACAATGCAAGCACTCACAACTTGCTCAAAAGACAAGCCTTTTTTCTACTGTATCAATCAACTTTGATGTCCACAAAAAGCATGTAATGTTGTAATGTTAAGCTAATAAAACTGGCCAACCTCGATTCTCAGCTAAAGCAGCATCCTTAAAATCACTGCAGACAAGATTGTAACATACCAGACCAGACATTATAATCTCACGGACGAAGCCAGTAGACAAAATCATTGGTATTTGAATTGCCCATTAACGCTTGCCGTCACTGATACGCCTGTACCATTTTACACCTTGCTCATGCATCTTCACCAGACGGCTAGTTCGTAAATTAAGTGATCACAGGAGAAGTATGTAGACACGTGACAGATGTCATCATTGTTTTGGCATACCTCAAGCACATGCGAGATTTAGAGACTGCACGTTGGTTGACCAAAAAATCCAAAATAATTTCCCCACCATACATAAAATTGAAACTAGCCAATCAAAGTTAAGCATTTTAATTTAGCTAAACAAAAGGATTTGATCTGGCTTTTCACAGCAAACTTTAGTTTTTGCTTTCATATAATAATATTATAATTATGTACTAAGCTACACTGGTTACAATATACAGCAATATTAACTGAAAATGGTTACTAACATCTCATACAAATGCAGATGCAATTTATTGGTACATCTTTAGTCACGCTCTGATGAGAGGGAACACTTGCATTTCCATCACTGCAAGATTTGCTCCAGTAATTATAATATTTCAATACCACACCCATACATGTCTGGCACATTTTGAGGACTGCAATTTATAATATTACCGCTGCATAGAAGACAGTCCTTGACAGTGTTCAGAAATCTATACCGGAAAAAAATTACTTACCATAAATGTTAAATGGCTTTTAATTAGATAGTGTCGAGGTAATAACTAAGCCTTATGTACAATGTCACGATGATCATATTACAACAATCCATTGTAAGTTATTGTCTAGTCATGATGATATGTTAACAGCTCCTGTGCATGCCAGGACATCCGCTATATTAACTATATACAATTTAATGCCTTGCCTTCTTAGTACATAACTGCAACACGTCTCAACACTGATGCAAAAATGCAAATAGAAATATTATTTTGGTCATTGCATGTATCTTTTAATAATAATATATAGTCTGTAAAGGAATTTGAGACAGTGATTAATGTAATATCATAACACGATCAATTCAACTATATAAAACAATGGAGTAAGAATTTACTGCTTTAATATGGCAGTATGCTCCTACTTAATATGGTAGTATGCAAAGGATAGAGAAAAAGAGACACATATATTATTTTCGTATTGTCTAATAGTTATTGAGTCATCAACAAAGTCTTCCAGTGAATGTGTATGCGCGTGTGTGTGTGTGTGCACGTGTGTGCATGTGCATGTGCACATGCGTGTACAAGATTCTTGTTATTATTCCAACACATGGAATATAAAAGTGACAAGACCATTCAACAAGTTGTGCATCCTTCTTACACAGGGGACAAAAAATCATTGCTCCAAAATACATCAGCAGTTTGTCACCAGGCCTCCAATAATGAAAAGTACACAATAATAACATTACATGTAAGTATAGTGATAAATCTGTTCTCACATTATTACAATACATTAAGTGATGTAATTGTCAAATCAGTGGTTTAGTATTACACTACTCCTACAGGTCATTCTTTTGTTCTCTACAAAACTCACCGAGTGAAAATGTTACAAAAACAAATGAATTTGCTTACATGTACATACATACATACATACATACATACATACAGGTTATCATGGAATTCTTTATCCTAAATGGTATGATTCCCAAATGTCAAACACCACAGAGTGTTTCAATGATGGCTACCACAGCCAGTAGCGTTAGTGTATCTTGTGACCGAGCTGTGCACTGAGGCATAAGCTAAAATGACACTGTCTTGACTCCCAATTGATAATAAATTCTAACTCCTAACTGATAAAATAAAACAGATCAAACAGATCATGCTATTCCACTGCAGTGATTATGGAAGGCAAGACAAGACCGTCATGATCACATCTACCTGAAGTACTTACGTACAAAGAGATACGTTTCACACAAGAGGTACGCAACTCAATCTAACTACTTCAGTGGAAATTTTTAAAATATAAATATTTTACACAGCCCATCAATAGAATAGATTCACTTTGGTAAATTCATGGTGCCACACAATCATGGTATCCTATAATCGTCAGTCAACCAAATGCTTACTCTGTCTGATTAACGTATGTACGTTAAACAAAAGTGTATTTTTAGCATTTAGAAATTATCTAACTATTAAATGTGTGCCAGCATCAACATGGTGGGTGCTTAATTCAACTACAAAGTTACATATATGACAACACTGCGATAATACGTATGTATGTCTAACAATAGCTACCTCGCCGGTGGTTTGCTGACTTTTACAAAATATTTGCAAACCTCTTCATTCTGCTTTTCAAATCAAGTAACACTTTAATGTACACATGCATGATAATGCTATAGTTCATTATTCACATTTTCATTCAATTATGGAACATTATTTATCTGCAATTGCTCTGTTTCCAAACATTTGTTAATCTTATATCACAACATAGAGACTTGAGAAATATTAAGTTCTATACAAAATTATTGTCCAATGCTCGCTCTAGTGAAAGATTAGACTTCTTGAAGACAGCCATGGGATAAATCTCAGTTTTATAAACTCATACTACGAACTAATCTTCATAATATCAAGATGAACTTAATATGCTATATATACACAAAAGCCACAGGCCATTCTTTCCTTCTAAATGGTATTGCAGTGTTTCCATCATAATTGAAAGTGATTTTGTTGATCTCATCCATTTTAGAAACTACCACCGGCAAAACTGTTCTAATTGTGTAGACTAATCAATCAATGTGTGGGGTTTGCTCTTTGCTATGACCATAACATATGTGTAACTGCACTAAAAGCATCATGGCCACTGAATTTGATATTAATTCTCTTAAGCAATACACCTTAAGACCAAATATGTACATTAATACGCAATACGTACATAGGTACACCAAACCAGAGTATTGTATTACGATGTTGCATAATTACACAACATGCATGTCTATTGTAAGGCAAGCCTGCGCTGTGGCTTCTGTGTACACGTGTGTATGCAAATGTGATATGATCCTCCATTCATCGTTGTTGTTTCTTCATTGATTAAGCTAATAAGATATTTGTCGATCTTTGTAAGTAAATGTAATAATTGAACTTCAGACTGAGCTGTAGGGTGATGAAGCATTCAACCAAATGGTTGGGGTGGTTAAAGCATTCATATACTTCTAAATATTACAGGCAAGAAACTTAAATGCAACATATTTGATGGAGTTAGGTATTGTATTTTCAGAAAACTCAAATACATTGTGCCAAGAAGAGCTTATCCATTAAGCAATAAAAGATATACCTTCCTTCATTAAACATCAATTATAATCCTTACTAATCGTACAGTGACCAGTGAATGCCTGCAAATGCATTAACAGAACTTGATATTTTAAATACTTGGTTGCGTCGTATTTTAGAACATCGCCTGTTCTTTAACATCACTCTATGGGATGGAACTTTTATAAAGAGTAGACGCAAACACCAAAACCACTACATTAAGTAAAGAAGTTAAAGAAACATGTTTGTTAAGTTCTATAAAAGTAATAAGTTTAACGCTACAACATACATAGACCATTTCGTTCTCGGAATGATACATGCATATGCATAAAAGGAAAACAGTAAATAAATTTTATCGCTATATCCAATAATGCGCAGAGACTCCCAGGACAGGTGTGGCAGAAAGCTCCGGCCAGCTGGCACAGAGCAAATACCGAACATAAACAGAATCCACCAGGAGCCAATCAGCCTTACATAACAATGAAACTGACTCAGCAACAATGTACGTGCAGTCACCTGTGTCAGCCCCAATTACTCACAGGGCCTGGACTATTATTAACTAACCCACTTAACCAATACACGCCTGTAGGATAGGTCTAACCAGGTAACGATATTGACTGTGAATGGAAACGGTCAATTCACTATTTCCAAAGGATCTGTTTGCAAATCTGTGTGTAAACATCAAATGAACAATAAACACACTGTACAATGACCTGTATTGTGTCTCATTCAATGGTGTGTACATATTTAGTCCTTTCATTAACAGCAATTGGAAACAATTTGATATGCAGCTCTACTCCAGTGGACACAATATGTTAATAAGCATAATTTGATAGGTGTCGCCATTCAGCAGAATGAACAAATTTTTTCCATTTTAGATAAAGTTTAATTTTCTTTTCAAAATGTCAGCACCTGGAGACTAAATACATGTCGGCACATAGAGACTGAATGCACTTAAAATAATGATACACTTGTATTAGTAGTTAATGGTAAGTGTAATTTGATGGGTGTCGTGATTCGCATATCTAAGAATTCTTTCTGAGGTGTAAGCACCTGGAGGGAGACTTGTTACATTTAAAATAACTTACTGCACACATTGCACTTTGGATGTGTAAGGTTCCATTACTTTTTAAACCTTCACATGCAAACATGTGATGACCTTGTGTTCTAGTACAGTGGTATTAATGCCATCAACCTGGCAGATGCACAAGCTTTTCAAATTCCTCCATTGCTAACAATCATTGGGAGTAAAGTAGAATATGCATTACTTGCAATCAAAATTGTTGTGCATGTATGGAAATTTCCACTTTTATAAAACACAAGTAGCAATTGTGAATGCAATGATATTGTAATCCTACATTCTCTAGCATTATTTAGGACACTAGTAGAAGTAGCATATGCCATACACTACAAAACTAAACAAGGATTGCTGCCTCTGGGCGTACATACATATTACGCCCTCTGACGATCCAAACACATTTACGATGGCTTCTAGCAGTAGGGAAGTGGTGTAAACAAAACCAAACCTTGCCTAAATCAATATATTACGACATACGTGTATGATAATTACTAACACAACATACACACGTACATATATAGTCACGCCTTTATGGATTATAGAATTTATCGTTTTGATTGGCCAAAATGTTTTATGTCGTCTATACCGACCACACTATTATGGGTTACCATAAGATGCATTCACGCCAAGAAGAGTCTACCAAAATATTTAACCCAAGAGTATTCTCTAAAGTATGAGATAATGTAATACGTATTTTGCAATCAAGTTTTAGACAGTAGCATGACTCAGGAATTGTATGGACACTGATGGGGCAGCTGAAACTTCCCACAAGTCCAGAAATAAAATCATCAAGATGATGCAAGCTATAATTTAGAAGTGATGCAGACAACATAATTTTCTCTTGAGAATAGAAAGTGTGCCTTGCACTGGATTTATTTCAACCAGGCCATCCATTTTAGGAAACTTATCAGCTGTGCTATACTTCATAATTTTCATCTCTTCACACCACAATGAAAAATCTTTAATGGCACCTTTTCCTGAAATATGGTATTGTGGCAATTTGCAAATGTTTATAAAGATACCTGGCAAACAGTAGAAGTGTTTTAAGGAATGAACATTATAGACAGCAAGAGGAGCATCCAATATCCGGCATGTAAATAATATCAGAGTAAGTTTAAAAAGTGATAACTTAATATTTTTGCTTCTAATGCTAGATTTCGACAAAATATAAAATATTTTTGAAATTTTTATGCTGTTTTACAAATATTTCTGCTATGAAAACGGTCAAAGCATATTTCAAAACTACTTTAAAAAATTAGCTACTAGTGAATTTACTTTCTGTAGAAATCCTGATAATTTATGCATTTACATAATGCTATGTAACCCTAAATGGTGAATCTCTTCTTGTTCGATTTTTCTTTATCATTTATGTCGATCTGACTCGATGATGGTGAAATACAGCAGTAGCATTAACTAATATATCAACTTGCTCTACTAAAGTTTCTACACCAATTGAGACTAATAGGTGCAGATCGATCTACTGTACGATTTATATTATCTGAAATAATAGTCACACATCTGCCAATTTCTGATGCTTACCTGTATGAATGCCAGCTTAATCTAACAACTGTCTGTACCAAAATGTAACACTGCAATATTATACTTATACTAATGTCTTATATTAACCCTTGGCCACCAAACTCTTATTATTACAGCGTCTTGTTAAGAACCAACACTACTTGATATGAAATTCACTTGTTTTCATAAAATCAACTATATACCGTAAATGACAAAATGGGTTTCACTCATAATGCAGTTTTGCTGAATCAGAACAAAACCAACATTCGCATATTCAATGGTACTATTCTCGCTGTTCCCTTTTGCAATTTGTAATCACGTGTTCTAAGATCTCGCAATAAACGAAGCATATTACTGACACACATGTACGTGATTTTCATGTTGTCTGGAGGCCAGTGATAGGAGGGAAGAACTTGTGTGAAAGTGAAAGACAACCTGAAGAATCGTTATACACTGTTGCGGTACTAAAACCACGTTATCTGTCAATACTTCGCTCTTTGTTTATAAGGCTAAGCAGCTGTTTATTGTGCAATCACTGGAACTTTGTGGGCAACTGAAAACTTGACCCTCAGAAGACACCATAAAACCCATTTATCATTTTGTTCTTCAAAAGGAGACGATTCATTTAGAGGTGATTCCATTTCTATACACTATAGCATGCAAAAGTTATGCAAATCAATAAGCCAAAAAATATTTACTCCCCAATTGCAGCGCTCATCTCTTGATATTTCTATAGCAGGAATTTCATATGATTTTGAAGATAATTTGATGTAGAATTGAATAGTCTTTATCCCAGGTTCATAGCATAAAGTACGCACAAGTTACACCATAGAATTTTTTGATTTTAAAAGCCACTACAGTGGCGTTTGGTAGTCAACCCAAAGAACTTGTTATAGTAAGCCAATATATTGGCTTTTGGTGGCTAATGAGTAATTTTGATTAATGTCAGAACATATTTTCACCTTGTGTTGGCATTGTCTAAGTCCTTAGTATTTTTTATACTATACAGTGCTTAGCCTATCAATATGAATATTAAGCATCTCTTAACATACAGTGTGTGCACATATGTATGTATGCTTGCACAAGCATGCATGCATGCACGCACACACACACACACACACACACACACACACACACACACACACACACACACACACACACACACACACACACACACACACACACACACACACACACACACACACACACACACACACACACACACACACACACACACACACACACACACACACACACACAAAGAACAAACTATAAATTAAGGCACTGGGAGGATGTATAACAACAGTTTACATTTCAGTAGTTGCCATGAGAATGCAGTAATGTTATGCAAGGATGTAAGGAAATTGTGATGTCATGTGTTCCAATAGCTTTATTGGTATCCATGGGTTACAACTTCTGATGTTATTATAAGGTTTCATTGCATAGACATTGGACAACATCAATTTCACTACTACAAACTTCTTGTCACAAAAATTCAAATCGTTTAATAATGGTTCATTGGCTATACCTTAACTATGGAAACAGATATCACTTAACACAAGTATCTCTACAAATATACATTAAAACCAAATGCTAAACAACTATATATATGGTTAGTATAATTCAGTGATGTCACAACAAAGTCATGTGGGAAATGACTCGTCACTATGGGACACATAGCAAGGCATACAAAAGTTTAAACCATCTTTGTTCGCTTTTTTAATAAGAGAGACTCAACTATTAGTTTTCTTATTATCATGGCCTAGTGCTGTCGAACCACTTTTGCTATATATCGTCTTCTATATTCCTTTGCTTTAACGTACAATAGTTTAAAGGGGCTATGCACCCGTGCTTATCTGTTATGAAGCCGTTTAAGGTAATTATAAACAAATGATGTGTGCAAACTGTTTATTACGTAATTTCAAGCAAGATGGCGACTGGTACATTGGATAGCACGTGTGAACCCGAGAGCGATTCCTTGCGAGAATATTTGTCTGGAACAGATAGCAAAGAGGTGAAATTATTCCCTTACCTTTCAATTTGGTTTTCATGTAGTGTTAAGTAACAGCGTTGTTGTTTGCTACGTTTTTTCCTCCTTTATGCCTTTTCACTTCATGTAACAACTTTACTAGTGCTTATTCGCCTAATGGTCTGTTCCCATCCACACTGATGCTTTCTTGGCCAACAGGGTAGCCCGTGAACAGGTTGCGCCATGTTTATTCAATTACATACGTAAACAGAAATATATGCCATGTTTATGATTTCACTGGCAGTAAAACATTAAACGGCTTCGTCGAGTGCATAGCCCCTTTAATGCCTCTTACAAAGAAATGAGTACACACTAAAGATACGCATGATTAACAGTAATACATAAGTAGTCATGGGTTTTGTGCACGTGAATGGCCTTGATACACACACACACACACACACACACACACACACACACACACACACACACACACACACACACACACACACACACACACACACACACACACACACACACACACACACACACACACACACACACACACACACACTACACTACACTACACTAAATCACACACACACACACACACACACTACACTACACTAAATCACACACACACACACTACACTACACTAAATCACACACACACACACACACACACTACACTAAATCACACACACACACACACACTACACACACGTTCACATCAAGAAACAAGAAACCAGCCTCACAGCTGAGCTGGTACCCATCTGGTTTAAAAAGTAAATATATATTGTATGCATGTATCTATTTGTGTATGCACTTATGATAATACAACACTTGAGCAGGTTACATTACATTACATGATACAACTGTTGTTAAACTACACATAGCCTATTGACTATGTATATAATTCAACACATGATAAATTTATTTACTGTCTTCATAGCCATGACAACCGATTCCAGCTTGTAAATTGTGAAGAATATACATACATGTTTTTATTAGTTAATTGCCACAAACATGTCTACCCTTACTGTAATGTATGGAGTGTCTACTAATATTGTTTTGTAGCAGATTCCAAATATAGCACATCGTTTTCCAAACAGACGTACGTACATGAAAAATTATGTTGCATAAGCTAAAATCACTACTGCTTAGGCAGTAATACTTAGTAATTACTTACCAATATAAAGCATTAAGCAAAATAACAATGGCATTATACTATAATCCACAAAAACCATGCATTAATAATACAGTGTCTGATGACACACAATCAGTTCAATTTAAATGATTATTACATGTTTATATGCTAACAAAATTTGTACCAACGATACATTTAGTTGGCAATAATATTATAACTTCTGTGATGCAATGTTACACAATACAAAACCCTCCAAACCTCAAAAAACAAGCAAGATATCAGGAAAGCTTTCTAGGAATGGCAAACAGAATTTTAACTCCTTTACAAATGAAGATCACAATAGATATCTTTGTGTGTGTGTGCATGCACCGTATGTTCTTGTGTATGTATACTGCTTAACTATAAGCATACAAAATATCACATAATTACGGAATTTGGCACTCGAGTCTACAATATTTTTGCAATGAAATATCTACTACGTATTACATGCAAAATCAACTTTACCAGGCTGAATAAAGCACAAGTATTTGCCCAACATTGCCACTGATACAAATACTCATGTTCTGTTGATGTACAAATCATTCAAAACATACATGAACATTGCACAACACTACAATGGTAGAGTGGCTTGCGTCACACAGTGTACAACATGTACACACATCATACAAGGTTACCTGGTTCCATTCAGGGTCAAGGTTATTGTCAATGACCTTAGTTTTCTTCTTTTCCCCTATGCAAAAATTCACCTCAAATATCAACAGATAATTTATGTGTTTGCAAATGTGCAGTTATGCAGACAAGGTTAAAAAATGAGTAAGATGTACCTTTGCTTAAAAGCAAACGTTTAGTATTATTAAATGCCCACCTTGGAACATCAGAACCGTCATCGGGTCGCTTTTGCTCCATCTTTCCACGTTAGGAAGATTGCTCGCACTCTTGACGGTCACCTCCAAAGACATCTTCACAAGTTTCTTTGCGAAAACGTCAGCGGAAACCCTGAGCAATGGAGGCTGCCCTTAGGTATGTGACCTACCACGTAGTAAAACTACGTTCACTAATCCGTAAATTATGCAATTCACCATTCTTCTTTATTTAATGCGCCGTATTAATTTTACTGCGCATGTGTGAAAGCATGGATATAAGCACACACCTGAGAGCAGCGGAAGAACAATATCAATTTCATGAAGCCTATGGTAAAAACTATCAATTGCATGCAAGAATGTGTAACTGCTTAGTAATATTATCCTATTTAAGTGTATGAGCGCCTCTTACAAGCGCCATGTGTAACTGGCCTATAAAATTTATGGCGTGTGATTGCCCGAGCCTGGGATAGTGAGTTTCAGTACTATATTGTATTTATGTAATTTAAACGAAAACTACTGACAGTGAAAAATACTGCTTTTAGCTACTGAGCTAGCTACTTGGAAAAATACAATATAAACTGAGCTCAATTACAGAACACAAACGAAAAAGATTAACCACAGCATAACAAAATTTAGCTACAACAAATAACTAAGTAGCTACATTAGTTAGCTATTTATTATTAGTTAATGATATTCAGGGTACAGCTGCCGGCTTAACGTGACATGCCAAAGCAGTAATCATGGAGCCTAAACTGTTCCATAAAGTAACATACCGGTAATAGAAGCTTCTTTTGCCTACCAAAGTTACTATTTACTCTTAATTGAACAAAAGATGCACCGCTGGTCTGCATTCAATAGTTTAGATTGATGATTGAATATTTCTGACTCCCTGGCTGTATTAACAGGCGTAAGCCTTCTCACAGGTCCTTACTGGTGGGATAGTATTAGTGATGATATCTTTCGAATAACAATAAACGTTATGTAGCTAGCTAAACTGATATGCATGGTGGAAAAATTCAGTGCAATGAATTAAAGACCTGTACAGTGGTGTGAAACCTTCTAAGGAATATCTTGTATGTAGTAGGTAATGGATTGGCTAGATCTTGACAAACCAAAGTAGCTACGAGCCAAAGTACGTAGCTGCATGGTTCAGTCAGGCTGAGTCATGCAGGGCCAAGGGAGGATGACAAAGGGGGTAGTCTGCTCTGGGCACCAGGCTCATAAACATGTATGCATGGGTCCTAGATTTTTCAATTACCCCAGTCATGCCTCAAAGTATCACTTGGCAGCCAGGCCCCATGCAAGCCTCTAAGTAGCATGCACTTGGCAAACCTAACGGCACACCTTAATTGGCACTGTCTAAAACTAATGGCAATGTAAAGCCCAACTTTAGGGTACCTCATAAATGGGAAAGTTACGTACTTCGCACTATAGCTACTGCATAGATTTGAAACTTATTAGTCATCCACTTAGTCTAGCTAGTTGACTGATTTGTGTATAGCTAGCCATAGCTAGTTGATTTAAAATGCAAGACAAGCATCCATTGTGTATAATTTAGTTACCATTCCAACAATCAAGCCATGGACTACAGAGACTTAGCTACAATCACTCGAAACTAAATGTCAAAGATTTTCTTGCTAGGGTTGGGCGTGCAATATTTGGGGTGTGCACTGTGAATACAATATCAATATCACAGCAGCGATTTTCATAGTGCTTACTGATGGTATACATGTTGGATCACTTGGATGATGCATGCTGTACTTATAAAATGAAGGACTACTAACTGTAGCCATGCAAGTAGCTAGATATAGCTACAGCACAACCAGAGCATGTAATCTTCATTAGTGTTAGCCATGATTGTAATAATTTCCTTGGTTTTATTCATAGCCAAAAGCATATATATAACCTGTGCAATTCATTAAAAATCATGTATTAATTGTCTATAGCAGTACAGTAGTGTAAATGTACTGAGCAGTGTTCAAATGCTACCAATAGACATACTTTGTTGACTGTACTGTGCTATAACCATATGAGTCTGTAAAAACACGTCTTATCTGCATGCACATCCAATTAGCTACGTACATATAGCTACTTCCAGTGAACCATAGCTTCCATTGTGCATGAATAAGCCGGCTAGCAATTTAAACTTAACTTACAGTCCTATGCTTAGTCTCTCTTGTGTCAAATTTGTGTATCCATAGCTTACCCACAGAGCGAGTTAACTATACATGTCTTCAAAGTCATAAAATTTGGATGTGCAGGTACATAGCTAAGTCCTGTACAATTATATAAAATTCTGACAGTTTTACAATGAAGACATCATTACAACAAATGATAGCTAATAAGTAGCTATTAATGATGCATAACATGGCACCGATTGTTGTATCCAGTGACTCTTCGCTAATAATGATGTAGCCCCCTAGTATAGCTAATAGTTATTGCATCATATGCTGCCAGCTATTGCATCATGCATACGCTGCTAGTTATCACTATATATATACATCATAGCCACATGTAAAAGTTTGCCCTTGGTGCTATGCCTATTCAAAGAGTTATAGCTACATGCATACATAAAAATATGTGATTGGATTTGGGAAAACGTGCATAGTTCACACATCCACTTTTTCGCATTCAAAGATTCATAAAATCTGGAAGGAACAATATACAGATATGAAATGTGCAGGAATCATAGAGGAATGATAGCTCTATAAACCCTGCAAGTTTCAAGTATATATATTATTCCTAACAGATTTTATGAATCTTCAAAGTTGAAAAATAGGATGTGGGAACTATGCACATTTTTGCAAATTCGGTCACATATTACTATCACATCATTGACTTTATGTGTCAGTTTTAACCACCATGTAATCTTTCCTGGCATCAGAATGTTCTGCCATGTATTATAGCTATATAGCTAATACTTGCACATTACACTGTAAAAACTAAGTAACATTAGTCTAAAGACTATTTTCTGAATGTAAAAAATTATTATTATAAATAACCTGGATAAGTAGACCAATCGTGTATCAGTGCACCTGGTAGCTACAGCTACGTATATGACAGTGATCCATGGCCATGCATTCAGATCTAGCCAGATCTCTTGCTAATGGTTTAATCTAGCTTAGTAACCTTATTAAGTCAATAAATTAAGCTACTTGTGTTTAATGTGTACTGCTGTTTTGAAGTAGGCTGCCTATAATCATAAGCTTTTGTAACCTATGAACCTGTTAAATATTATTGTGTATATGGTTATTTAATTAACCAGTCAGTGATGTTATTATTTTAATGATGCTCGTATAAACTCCTTTCAGCCAATTAGTGCCAGCATATGTGCTTGTGTTGTTATTCAGATCTGTTAAGTTTTGTTGCTATGGAAATGTGTGGGTACAGACAATCATCAATCACTATTATCTTAATATCTTTTTCTTTATGATTTCTGTACATGCCGACACTACATTAACCACATGAAGAGAGAGTAGTCACACAACCGCAAGGCCATTCATGTGATTTAGGGAGTAGGGATGGACCAGAGCTTACCATACATGGCTAACTGAGTTAGAAAAATATATTTTCTGTAGCTACAACATGAATGCTTTAAAATGCAGTTTATTATTCAATATGTAGTTATATGCTGATATACCAAACAACATGTATATACATTGTTATAATTATAAGCATGATTAGTGATGCACCAATAATTGGTTCAGTGATCAAAAATCTGTTATTAACCATATTAGGATACATGACAGTTTCATGTATAGCTAATCTGTAGTCATGGCCATTGATAATATAGTCCTATAGCTACCTTTATTCATGGTATATTTGGGAAATGATATATATTGCTATAGCAACTACGTATATATACACTCAACATATAGCTAGCTCCTATATATGCATGGTGATGTATATTCATAATCATGAATAATCACACTTTTTGTATAAAAATTACAGAGTTCACTATAGGGATCATCCATTATTTTCAGCATTTTTGTAAGAGTACAGAGAGTACGTACGCTAGGGGGAGGGAGTAAATCCATGCAGTTGTACGCTTTAAAAATGTTGGTCTTGGCTACTGTACCTGTACATGAAACAAGTTTAGCCAATCAACATTTTTATAGTACGCTTTTGGGTAGGGGGAGGGGGTATGTAAAAAGAGTACTCTCTGTAGGCTTGTGAAAATGCTGAAAATTATGGATGGTCCCTTAATGTTTCATTTAGTTAGGTGAGTTGTGCAAGTAATCATGATCATATTATCTGCTCTTAAGCCTGATATTTTGTTATAATTTATAGCTAGCTAGCTAATACGTATGCATATACCAGACCTGAGCAATAATACTATCATGCATGATGTATATAGTTTATACAAAAAGTGTCTTGACGTTATAAATGTTGCACATATCAAATGTTAAGCTCTATATACAACCATATAAGCCTTATTTCTCATCATGTCATAGTCATAATATTATGTCTGTGCACATGCTCATAGCCATATAAACATTTGTACATGTTACCAATTCATGGACAATTAGTTATTGACTATTTTGAGAAGCAATCAATCAACATGCAGCCAGATATATAGATAACAATTTTATGATTGGCTGCCTTTACTATATATTATATATCGCTATGGGTATATTAAAGTAGTTGTCACTGTGCACCATGTATATAGTAGCCATACGTATAATGTGGGTAATGTAAATGCATTCATTGGGTTTGCTGATGATGAATCATATGATTAGTCACAATGGCTAGCTATCTATACAGTGTTGCTGTGGTTGCAACTTTTTGCCAGTTTTTTGACCATTTTGGTCTAAAAATGTTTTGGAAATGCAAACAATATACTGCTGTTAAAGTAGCTATACTCATATTGTACATGTTCTGTAGTGAAAAATACACAAAGAGATTATAATTCATAAATAAATATATGTATACATTCACATGTTTTTATATAATTTTGATTAGCACATGCAATGTACATGTGTTATAGCTTATTGAGATCAGGAAAGTTAATTGTGTTATATAATAATATAGCTATATGCATATATAATTATGTGTAACCTTATAATTAAGGACCTGATCAGTTAATATATCCAAATAGAAAGGAAATTTAGTTGATTGTGCATGGGTGCCACAGTGTAAAATGTAGACAGAATCATGTATGTAGCTAGCTACAGCAGGTAATATAGTTGTAGTTAAACAGCTAAATGATCATAATTGTAACATTGCATGTTGAGTGATAATTTCAGTTTAGCTATATATATGGCAATTAGCTATGACTCAATATAATATATATAGCTACGCATGCACTGTTAAAAATGGGTATACGTAGTTGTGGTAACTCCAAAAGGAGTTGCGTGTGGTAAATCCAAAAGGAGTTGTTTTCAGACCAAAAAGTCTGAAAACAACTAGCTCCTTTTGGAGTTACCACAACTCCTCATTTTTAACAGTGTGTACATTACCTTAAGCAGTAATAGTCCTTATCTATAGCTATATAGCTACATATGTACATATATGAATGACTATCTAGTCTCAGTACAAGATGAATATAATACTTATACGTATATATCTACCATTTTAGTGCTGAAAATTAAACACATGGAAAACATGGCTAAGATGTAGCCATGGCTACAGCTACATCAAGATGTTAAATTAGTATCAACTGTTTTGCTCATATGCATGTCTTCCTTACTAGCTAATTGTATAACTTTATATAGCACTACAGTATGATCACATGGTTTCTCATAACTGCATGTACTATCATCCATGCATGCATGCATATCACATTATACACACTGTAAGGATGCATATTCTTATATATGTACAGTTTCTGTATGGTAGCTACTATGGTTGGATGCTGAGGATTTAGGGATGGACTGTCAGATATACACTTATGGGAGTTGCTAAATTTACTGCTAGAGCTAGCAATTGCAGCTGCAGGTCTAGGTGTCTATAAACTGGTGTGTATATAGATTGCGTGATGCCTGGGGTTAAAGTCACCACTGCATGGTCTGGGATTTTTTCTTCATTCAATCATTAAAGGGTTAGGTTAATAGTTCTGACTCCCTATCCACAGGCTTATAGCCTTCTTACTGGTCCCTAGTGGGATAGTGTATATGATATGATATGATAGCTACAAGTAGGCATGCGTCTATTATGCCAGAATAATTTTGGGAATAATCGGATGATGAGAATAATTCCGGAATAATAGGATATTTTAATTTACATTGTATTATAAACTAACATTTCTAGCTTAAAAGTACAAGAAACTTACTTTAAAATTGCTAATATAGTCTTTCCTATTTAAAATCAAAGCTTTTTTGTCTCCCAAGCCATTATACACTCACACTTGTAAAAACTTGAACTCACAATTGTATCTATGGCAACGTCTTAGGAAATCTTTTATTGCTGATAGCTTTATATACTTACTTAAGGTAATCATAGTAAAAAGTGCAATTTCTCTGAGAATAATTTCAAGAATAATAGGTGGAATTAAAAAGAATTTCTGGAAAGAATAATAGGTAAATTTAAAAGCATAATAGACTTAAGCCTAGCTACAAGTGCACATGTACATAATTTGCAAAGCTTTATATTTCTAAATTGTCATATATATAGTGCAGTGTATAGGTGAGTAGCTACGTAGCTAGCTAGTTAGTGTAGCAATGCAAAAACAAAGACTTAGTGCACTCACTGTTCAGTTGTATTGAAATTTGATAGAGTAGCGGCTGGGTTGACGGAGAGCTATTTTTGACAATAAATTATATAATATATTTATGGTAGCTAATAAACCATGCAAATTTCTTATTTGTAAAGCTAGCTATATATAGCTATGGCTATAGTTAATCATAAATGGATAGCTATACATATATGTGACCCGGCATGAGAAAACCGGGCTTATGTACATAAAATACACCTATTCATATTACAGTACATGTATGTATCTCCTTTACTGTTTAAGATTTTAGGAATCTACAAGCTGCATTGGATTCCCCATGAAAAACTGCATAAATGGTGAAAGTTGTGCTGGATTCCCATAAAGTCAACGTTATTATCCAAAAAATTAATGTGGTCAAATTTTATGTGCACGTAAGCCCTATTTTCTCATGCCGGGTCACATATACTCTAATAAGGAATATTAAATTTTTAATGCACACACATTTTCGGATATACTATAGTCAGTAACTATAATTGTGCAGTTAGCTACTGAAATACAAGAGTGGTTAACTAGCTCAGCTTTTTAAAATTACATTATGTTATGGCTGGCATTGATTATGTATACCTCAATGCACAAATCAGCACTGAATGTATAGCTATATATTGTGCTGGTAACTTTGTAGCTAGCTACGTAGCTACAGCTATTATAATATTATATGGAGTTGTTTTAGCTATGTAGCTATCTATATAGTCATGAACTAGAAATCATATACATGCACGTGCATGCACAGCAACATTAATGTATGGCTTGGTCTGTGTGTACAAATTAGATCACTACAGCTATAACTATTGGTTTGCATTCATCATTTATATGCTTATGATCTTAATCATAAAAGGGGAAATCTTTGGCATTCAAACCTAAGTATAACTGCATTAACTGTCTGAAAAATCTAATCCACTGTCTGCCGCTGTAGCCATATATGCAGTGAACACATTTACCTACAGCTGTATGTTTGCCGTGCTGTTAAAGTCTTTTATATTGAAACTATATAGCAACAGGAAAATATATAACAGCAACACCGAAACTATAGCAACAGGAAAGTTACATAGCTAACAGCTATAACTGCTGCTATAATTAACATTCATGTCTAATAACACGTAGCTATAATATAAAAAATATATATATATAATATATAGCTACTTAACTGTGAAGTCATACATGCATGCATGTATACAGTAACTAGCTATACTCATAGAGGTAGCTACTAAGAGCTAATAATGCAGTACTAATAACAAAAAACACACCTGCAGATTCTTGGCTGGTGGTATATATGCATCTATTAACTCAAATCAACTACTATATAGGTAAGCGCATCATGCAACACTAAAAACAATTGCCTGATATAATATAGCTACAGGTTTATGTCTGACATAATGTATACAACCATACAACTGGATACAGTCATGCATGTGTGAGTCACCATAGTCTGATGAAACAAGTAAGCTATAGCTATCCATAGTGATTGATGCTATTTTAAGTGCAGCCATGGTTACAACACTACCATGCAGGGGTAGATTGAATAGCTAATAAATTATCCGGATTGACGGATAGTGCATGATATCATCAAAATTGACACTGTAGAAAATGTACTGAGCTATATTACAGTAGCTACTGATATATCAACATGAAGCTGAAACAAATCAACCATATGAATTAATGGCTATTATTAAGTGCACTTCCTCATGCAGCTGCATGCAGTATATAAGGGATGTGGCTTGTGCATGCATGTTCATGATCAGCCATGCAAAAATGCGGCATATATCTATGTATAGCTAGATGGTCATGGATGGTAGAATTTGAATAGTAGCAAGCTGTAACTACAGCTGCATGTGTACATGTGTTGGTGTTACAGCAACACTACAACTCTACAAGACATATTCTATATATGCAAAAGTGTGAGAATTAATAGCTACCAGCTGCAGCTGCATGAAGTCTGTGTTCCTTTTGCGGTGACCACGTGCAGCTAGCTAGCTATCTATCCCTAGATCTTTAATTTTAAAACACCATGTACCATGCATGCCTATGTGTCAAACTTCAGACTAATTTGATCATTAGCTATATACCTCAATCATAGTAGCTATAGCTATATGTGTTCATAGTCTATGCGGCTATAACATGCAGTGAGTTGAGCTGCTAGCTATAGTTATATCGCTATGCATATAGCTACCAAGTTACATGGCTAAGTTATGGATCGATCAGTATATCAGTAAAATAAAAATAATTTAGCTATAGCCTCATGGACGACCTATGTAGCTAGCAACTTAATCATGTATAATATTGTATAGCTATTATAGCCATGCATGATCGGCTCACATAATAATAATATAGCTGTATACACACGTAGCTATATATTATATAATAAAATATTATATAGAAAATGATATCATCTGCGACCCACACCAAAAAAAGATAACAGGGAAATGTAACGAACCCTGCATGCATGTATGCATGCCCATTATGACTATACCTCTAACTCTTAGCTATAGCTCTACATGACATAACTCAATTAACGCTGTCTATCGCTAACTATAGCCATACATACATACATACATACATACATACATACATACATACATACATACATACATACATACATACATACATACATACATACATACATACATACATACATACATACATACATATACATACATACATACATACATACATACATACATACATACATGCACACACACATAGCGAATAGCGATAGAAATGCGACTAATATAATAATTATACAGCTATATCGTCAGTACAACGGGGTGATCTTCGAAGGAGTTCGATTTATTAATGGTCATGATCACTTGTACCATGCACGTATATAATAATACAAATAATTATATCATACCGGCGTAGCTCGCAAATGCTCGTTATACCTCAGTATATAGCTATAGCTACACTTGTACCAAATACCAGCTGTTTAATTAAATATGTGCATGAAGACATAAAAATAAGTTATTGTGTCAATGATGAGTTACCGCAGATAAATAGGATGGTCACATTGATCCTGTGTCAGTTCGCAATCTTAGTTTATACAGTGCGCTGCTCAATTGTGGAGTGTACTGAATTGCAAGCGTAGAAAATGAAGTTATACATGTCTCTCGCGATGTTCACTGCAGTGGTGGTCTTTGCAGAAGCAATGCTGCACAACTGCAAAATGCTGAAGTGCCCAACAAATAAGACAGTGACATCCTCGGCTGCCTACACTATAACTACAACAAAAACGTACTACGAGCCCAGGAAACCAGTGACAGGTACGTTCTGCTGACCTCAAGTTATTAGCAGTTCAGCGTATTTGTACTTCATTGAAGCATGGGTTTGCACACTGCACGCTCAAATGCAGCACAGTTGATATTAAAGATGTTGATCGTTTGCATGCTGCACTATTTTGGGCTTGTGCTATAGTTAATTTTTAACAGCCTTAAAATGAAGTAGCTAAATCGTCTCTTCTTTTCTATAGTAATCGTTTCACCTAAGCAATGCCCAAAAACGAAGAAGCAGCCAGGACCTGAGTGGTACAGACTAGAAGTAGTAAACTCGACTGGATTCCCTGTGATTGGAAAATTTGTAAAGCCTTCGCAACGTTCTGAGGACCGTGCATGCGAGAAGAATTCGGTAAGCAAAGTCGACGATGACCCAGGCGTGGTAGTTTTTACAGCTGCCCTATTTTTTGTTTACTAAAATACAGCTGATAATATTCCACACTTGTGAACCGATGATTATGCACGACCTGCCAAGAAAATATGTATACAGGATACAAGAGGACATTGGAGACATTTGCTTCCGGTACGTTTAACTATTCTGTATGTGTGTCATTATAAAAACAATCAAAATATTTTACATACCAATAATAATTACGTATACATTACAGGATCACGTTACACAACAAAGGTGACAATTACTGTGAGGTTATCAAGCACTGTATCAAGTCTAAAAGCAACATATCAATGGAAAACATGACAAGTACAGAAACTCCAATGACGAACACATCAAACATTACAACAGCTGATAACAGTACCACAGTTGATAACAGTACCACTTTTGAGAATCAGACTAATAAAACAAACCCGGATGAGTCGAGTGGTATGACACCTGAGGTGACACCCATGACTAATGAACCAATGACTAAGGAGCCTACAAAAAAGCCTACTGAAAAACGAAGTACTGATATCATCGATATACTTATCGGCAGTAGACGACGAAGGGCTAGCAGAGTAAGGAGATACTTTGATCTCATAATTATTAAAAAAATTTCCTGTTCTTTAGTGTCGTAGATGCGGTAAAGCAAACGAAAAAGTGTGTGGAACAAATGGCAAAACATATGATTCGGAATGTCATCTGAAAAGAGATGCGTGTCTTACAAGAAAGAGAATAAGCATAGACTATTATGGCCGCTGTCGTGGTTAGTTTTAAACCTCACAATCATGATCATTTGTTACCCTAAAATTTTCTACCCCAGAAAACCCACCAACCTACTGTGAACAAGGTTGGGGTCGGTTACCTGAAAGTGACTGGTATTCTGGCTGTAATTGTTTTGGTCACTACAAGCCAAGACAATGTTATAGACACTCTATCACCGGAAAATATGAATGCTGGTGTTCTGACGAACTCGGCTATAAAATAATTGGTACAGGAAGATCTTTCACCTGCTCAGAAATATTAACAGAGTAAGTTGATGTCGTGGTGTCTGTATATACAAATTACTTCATTCGTGGTCTTTTTCGTAGGGTTATGAATTGCTTTTGAAGCCCTCCTAAAGATATGCTCACCTGTGGAATATCATGAGTTCTCTTTTTTAATTTTTAATCATGTAAACTGACTAAGTGTCAGTGGCTAGTCCACCATTATCTATGAACTTATATATTTTCTTTAGTTTACTGTACAGTTAACTTTTTAAATTAATATATGTGTAGGTAGGTATACTATAGAGGTTAGATGTATGATAGTAGCAATGAACGATTATAAATGTGTAGTGAAAACATGCATTGTGTACTGTAAAATGTATAGTGTCTTATTAAAGGTTCATTGTACTGAAGATTTTATATTTAGTTGACGAAGTGTATTGGCGTCGAGTTTTTGTATGATGGCGGGATATGGGTTATTTGGTGGTGTTCTTGGCAGTGGCTTGATGCTTGATTCAGGCAGTGATAAAGCTTGTAGGGAAGGAGATACACTAGTGCCGTGCAACACTGGTGTCTGTGGGGGTGTTAATTCATCATTTGATTCATACTCCTTTTTGATTGTTTTTTGGTTACTCTCAGACTTTGATCTTGGTCTGCCTTTTGTTGCAGACTCCACTACAAATGGTACGTGGGCTGATCTGCCTAAACCAGATCTTGTCAATCGTAAGGATGCATCTTTACTGTTAGAGTTGTTAGAGTTCAGGTTAAGTGTCTGCCTGTCTCTGCTTGCATCGATTTCTGATAACAGATTTGTCATTATTAAAACAGAAGCATCACTTGGAGCAGGTGCCATGGTTAATTTGGTGCTGTCTATCATTAACTGTGCCTTTGCAGGTATCTTTTGAGGAAGGCTGGACAAAAACGGCAAGACTGTTACCAAGAACTTGTTTATTCTTTCCTATACAGAAATAACACACATTCATATTCTTGGCATAGCTAAATTGATTAAACGGTTTTGTTGATACCAGCTAACAAGATATTAAATTTGCCACACAACAATCATAAAAGGCTTACCAAAATCTTCCTGTCAGCAATACTTTGTGTACATGACATGGCAAGCAATTTATCAGGAAACAATCTTAACTACACATGAGCATCATAAAGCATCATAAAATGGTGTTGTTCAAATTTGAATAAAAGTGTGCAAACACTTACCATGCTATCAGCTTCATCGACCACAATGAGTTGTGTAACACACGGCATTTGTGCTCTTAGATCCTACACGTAACAATACAATTACAACAATTTTGAATATGTCTACAGGAACTTATTACACAAACTAGCCAGCTTATTATTAGGTTAAGGTGTGTAGCTATATAGGTTTCTATAGCATTCATGTGGTAGTTATAGTGATTGGAATGATGTCAAAATCCTTAGTTTAGTTTGCTGTGTAGTTTTAGAACTAACCATATTATGTAAGCTACACTGATTGTAGCTCATGTTACACTGAGTATAGTGGGTATTGACCACAACAGTAATAAAAAATGTAACACTATTGAGCTACCTACCGATTATTGTTTTAGTACCTCAAAAGTCAAAAATTCAGTTACTACAAGACAATACCTTTTATAAACCAAACACACATAAAAGTTGAGTATTTTAATCAAAGCAATTAACTATACCTTGTCAAATAACAGTTGCTAAACATCACACTATCAACAACCTAATCCGCTAAAGTAAAGAGATCCCTTGATTCCATTAATGCTTTGAGTTGTTTATAACCAGATTTTTGTATATAAACAGAAGCCATTATATCACTGGAAACCATCACCACATCTATTAGTACAAACAATGACTGTTGATTTAGACAGATTTATCTTTTACAATGTTGAGAGTAAGACAGTTACATAAGTATGGAATGACTTCAACCGACTATTTTCACAAATTTGGTATAACAGACACGTAGCTACGTAGCTACAAATAAACAAAAGGTGTAGGCAGATTTGGGCATTGATTTCTCACACAGCATAGTTACTTCTTTGATTCTACAGCTAGTATCATAACATAGATATTTGATTCAAGCTATACAAAATGCACAAGTTACAAATCTGTTATTTCCATGTTGTTGATGTAAAGCAATAGCTACTTATTGTCTGTTCATGCTGCATGTGTACAAGTCTATTTTACATAAAAAACCAACCGACACACATGCACGTCCATTTTTACGTGCAAATACATATTCTTTTTAGGCTGTTAGAGGTTAAGCATTAGTTATATCCCCGTAGGAGTGGGTTATCTTAGGTGAAGCTGAGAATGAGGGTTAATAAGTAAGGGTGTACTGGGATATAACTGGCTTATACAATTGTTTTTTTGAGGTGAGGTGGTGAATATATTGTTTTTTGAGCTAATTTTTCAAATAAAACTTGGTTGACGACTCCTATAAATTTGCTCTGAACTAAATAGGCTACAAAATCACTACTACTACTATCTCTATCAATAAATACTCAATTTTTACAATACGTAGCTAGCTACTTGTAACAATGCTGCTAGCAAGCTGTAAAATCCACATAATTTTCATTTGTGTTATGCAACCTGTGATGATGGATGGATAACTAGTTATCCACCCTGTATGCTGGGGGATAACTAAGTCAGCTGTCCACCCTAGCAGTTTCTTTGATCCGCCCATGCACCTGGATATAAAGAGCCTTCTACACTCACTGACCATTTTAAAAATGTTGTTACAACATTTTTAAATGGTTATAGTGTAAATATACCTTCTTAGACACTACAAAATTCTCCAATAATTGATATTTTGATACTCACAAAGGTCACAATGGACACCTATAGCAAATATAGTTAATTGTACGATTTGCTTCAAACGAATTGAATACAAAATACGGATAAGTATATCAACACAGCTACAATAAAATAAGGAAGTGACATTACATCTCTGTAAGGACATAGTTTTAAGGCCAATAGTGCTGAGTCAGCATGCCATAAACTGTTGCTCGCCAACACTTACTGACCCATGAAACAAGAATTCATATAATAATAGTTGTGGCAAGCTATGACAATTGCATAGTCAATAATCAAGAATCCTAGTTACCATTATAATAATAGTCACAATCAATCTCTACAGAATTCATATCTAAAGACAAATTACTGAACTGGCTGTAATCATGTGGTAGTTACATGGAATTCTATTTTAGAACATACATAAGCTACATGTGCTGTCAAAAGTTGTAAGCATGTACACTATACTAATATAACAAAGCTTCAATCTGTATTACACATTAATCCAATCACAAGCACTGTGTTCAATAAACTGTGATCAAGATGCGGGAGTATCTTGATTCAAACACAATGAAATTAATGATTTGACACAACACAGGTGCTATTACTACAAGAATGAATGATTCCCACACAGTCAGCATACTCTATCAGTTTTACATGCACTGGCAAGATCAGTGCAATAGAAACTCAAATTTCAGGCTATAGTCATAGTAGCTATCTACATTAGCTGGTTAAAAATTAGTAAATTGTTACTACATACTATAGCATATCAAAACATTTAGTTATCCACTTAATGGTACAGCATGCATTAGTTATGAAACATTACACATGCACGTGTCTTTGTATATACTAAGTACAAGGCTAATGCTAAGTCAATATCATAACCCTGTTAGGCTATATATGATATGTTTTGATTACACTAATGAGGATATGGTTTGGTCCAAGGGTTTATAATAGAGAAGCCCTATTATGGAGCCTTGACTTCTGATATACCAATTGCATCATATATGGACCATTTATTACTAGCAATAACATTGATCTCTAGTAAGAAATTGAGCCATAAACTGCTGTACAAGTGATAAGTGGTGCAAAACAGTCTATATTTATGTAAAAGCAGTTAAATTAATAACCTCTTGCAACAGAAGGAACCCAAGAAAGAACTATAGCTATATGGAGCACTCGATAAAGAATAAATTAATAAATAAATCCTCTTCTTCCTATTCATCTTATTGCTGTTTATTATTGTACAACAAAATGTAGGATGAATGGGATACTGAAGACTGACATGATAGACTGGAGACTGATACGATACACTTAAGCTAATGTTTATCCTGTTACATGAAGTTACGTAATATCCATGTATGTGCATGTGTGTGTGAAATCCCCACACACAGCCAACAGCTGTACCATACTATAATGAATACATCATTTTAAAATTATGTAATGAGTATAGCTATAGCTACAATGGGATAGTAGGTAATCACATTTAAAGTATACACTTTTATTACAGGTGTCTTATTCCTTTGTGCTCTATAATTGAAACAATAAATTAAAGATCCTTCAACTGTCCATTAAACTTAATAACTTAATTGTAGCTATCACTGTTTCCATTATGCATATGTGTGTCTTTAGGAAGTAACCATTACAGTTACCAGTACGTCTCCATATATGTTTCTATTGTGGTTGCACACCAGTTGTTACTTGCATGGCCAAAGAAGAGCATCTGCTGTCACAATAAATTTATTTATTGCTGCATTAATTCAACTAATATGCAACACAGTAGTTAGTTAGCCATGCAAAGTGAAAATGTAATTAAGTCCACTATGCAGGTACTTTTTCATACATAATTTTCATTCTCACTGGATATTGTGAAAGCAATAAAACAGTTCAAATATAGACTAAATAACTTATAATTGTTACCTGTAAGTTAGTTAGCTCTTGAATCTAGGGTTTCTTTCTATATGCCTTTATGTACATCAGGTGACACTACATAGCTGGCTCTTTAGTCTAATGTGTTTTTGATTTTTTGATTACAAACTAATGGTCAATAAAATATGTATATAGCATGAGAGACACACAGCTACCCTACAATGCTCTGGTAGTCTACAACACCAGCTGCATGGGTGCATTTTGATCTACTCACTTGTTATTTTTTTGTAACAACATCTGTGTGCTACCACCACACAAAATTTGTCAGTCAGAATTTAGCACATCTTCAGTTTCATTACAAAAGAATACTGATCAAAAACTGTGAGTTGGTCTCGCTGTACATCAGTTCAGCTAGTTATAGAGGTAAACAAAAGCAGGTCAGGTCATCTGGATGATCTGTGCCACCTTTTCTTCAGGTTACATGGATCATTTAGTTCAAGTAAAAAGTCTGGATGGCTGGATTTGTAAAAATGGTGTCTATTACAGAGGAAAATCATCCAATGATTCAAAAAGATTAGTGTTACGCACTTAGTACATAGCAGTAAAAGGTAGTAGGACCACATTGAAACAATAAGACTCCATAAGAATAATCCATCGTAAATCAAATCATTGTTTGCTATCACATCATGTACAGCATTAGCAAGAAGCACTGAGTAGTTACGTATATAGTAGGATATGCAGAGGCCTTGTCATTAACTACTTTTATAAGTAAAGTTAGTATAACAGGTATCGGGTTTCTTTCACAAACAAAAAGTTTTGCGAAATGTGCACTATGCACATGCAGTGATTTTCAAAAGATTTTGTATCCTAAACTGTTTTCACAAAGAGAGTTAATCATTTTTCAGGTGCTCATGCTGTGATAAGTGCCTTGCGTAAAAACATAAACCATGGCAGCAACAAACCATTCAACATAGCTATATATGTACATATAGTGTAGCAGCTGTTCCATTTTTTCTCCTTCTCTTTGTCACTTACTGCTAACTAGTGTGGCGTCACTAACCCTTACATCCTCAGGAGGCATGCATAAAAGGACCAGCAATACTAGACTAACTGCTAACATATAGTCTCATGTTACCAGACGCCAGATACTACAAGCAATAACCCCCTGTACGAAACTAAAGTCTGCCATGCAAGACTACTGCTAACACAACATGACTCGCCTTCTTTATCACCACAGAAGGATAAAGTCAATAGCCTTTGGGGTCTAGTGCACCGGTGACACCTGTGATGTGGTTTCACCCCTAAAAGAGGTTACTTTGGGTACAAGCCTCTCAATTATTGGCTAAATATTTATGCACAAATTCATTTATGTACATCTCCATCCGTATCACACGGTTACACGAGATGTTTATAGGCATGCAGATCGTATCGTGGCAGCTATATTTGCATGTGTAAGCATGCAATCATGGAGACGACTGTATAAGCAATATCCTTGTGAATGTTATTAAGTTGACACAAGTAAGTGTTCATTAACAAGATTAATCATATTTCAAGAGGTTTCAGTAATTGATGAACAATGCGCACCCTTACAAAGAGCATATTTAGCCCACATCTAGCTACAAAATATTGATGGCTGCAGTAAGAAAGACAGAGTAGACAATAAAAATATTTATTGACAATAATAAAATCTAAATGTGATCATTTTATTAGTGACTAATATACATATACGTACGTATAGCCATAAGCTTAAGTAGCTAAGTATTATTGCTGGGATAAATGGTAGAACATTCAAACATTCATTCATTTAGCAATTTTTAACAAAAGTTTTTTAACATAACCATAGAATTAGTGTAAAAATTAGTTTTAATTTGTAGATTCAAACAGAAAAGTGGTTTGAAAATAAAACTTCAACTTATATTGTGATAGCTATTATATCTGTACATTTCTCATTTGATAAAGTAGCTTGAAATTTGAAACCTATTTTCTGTTATTAAAAAATTCAAATGGTTTGCTCTTATAAGAAAATAAACCATTTAAACATTTGATTTAACTTAATAGTACAACCTTTGAATGTACAAAATGTCCAGCATTGGTAAGTGTGCATGTTTATTGGAGAAAATATAAACATATTTATCACACAATACACACACACATGTATCATTCAATAGAGTGTAAGATGATACAGCTGGAAAAAACCATCCACTATAGTGCTTCATAATACATAAGCAATTCTCTTTTGAGAAAATTCATTTATATGTGTCAATATGTTTTTAAAAGTACATAGTCACATTTCAAGGGAATCTGTGTGGTATTTAATCAGATTATCAGGGTACACTGTTTACTACAAATATGTAGAGATGACCAATTACTTGTGAAACAGTATACACCATACACATATGAATATATGCATATGATGTGTTACTAATCAGGTTTACCGAACATGAAAATTCTTTATTCGGAGCTGGTTTAATGTGAAGGTATATAAACTTGTTTCTTTAAAGTAAAGATTAATTAATTGATCTTAATTACCTCAAAGTACTGGACATCTGATAGTTCAGAATTACCTCCTACTGCAAACAGTACTGGAATGCGGCAAGATTTGAATGGATCAGTATCAATCTACGTAAGTTAGTGAATTTAAAAATCACAGCATAGAAATAGCCTCTCAACAAACCTTCCATTCATGGTTAGCTCCTTTACTAGGTGGACCAAGCGCAATTATCACATTAATCTTATGAAGTTCAGCAATCTAAATGTAAAACAACAATATTGCAATAACACTTAATCATACAATTGAGAAGCTAGCTAGTTACATAACTAGTGCATGGCTTTTGGATAGACTTAAGCATTTTTTAAGTTTCTATAACACAATGTTTTCAACAAATTACGTTCACTTTCATATTGTTTGTTACTAAACTACGTATAATAATTATATGCATCCACAACCACATAACATTTTCAAGAACATCATACAATCAAAACAATATCTTTGATGTAATTTGTTAAACAATAAATCTCAACATCAAAATACAACATAACACTTCATAAGTACACACTCTGCATGCCATTCTAACTGCTGTTGACCATGCTACCAACACAATGGGTTGACCAGGCACTTGCACCTGCAGTGGAAGGAGAGAGAAATGCATGATTATTAAATTTGAGGCACATCTCAAACATCTGGTGAATACAAACACATATTAAGGCCATCATTTCTCTCACATTTTCAAAAATTCATTGCAGTTCAACTAGCACTATGAATTTCAATAATGAAACAAAAGCCAAACAAAAGTGACTTACTAAGAATGAACAAAAATACTGTACTCAAATTTCAACACCATTAAATTAAGAGAGATAAGAAAATGAGTAGTTAGTTAACACCACTTATGTCTACACTGATGATGATATTCATAAGATGAAGATATGCTAGGATGCATGACATGACCACCAAATAGACATAGTTATTATAAACTTTACCTCCACTTTGTAAACTTTGACTCTCAGTATTTTTACAACATTATTTACATGCTGAAAAATACATTAAATTTTAAGCTATTGTCTTAGAAATGTATATTTACAGTTGCAGCTATATGTCAGTGAGAGATGACTTAAGTTAACAAAATTTTCCTTACAGCTAAATACACAGCAAGCTAGCTATACTCAAGTAGCCAATTAGCTATGTGAGCTTTGAGCTATTGAACATTGATGCAATCAAAACTTAAGTGCTTCAACTTTTCTAGATTTAATAGTCATAGTTAAGTAAACAATGTTGTTTCTATAGTTACGCCAAAACCTGGAATCTAAAAAATTTTATTGCCATGGATTATAACAATGTTAATGGCAGACTGATAAATTGAGGTTTTAATTGCTAATTGTGTAATTAGTTCAAAAATGTTATTGTAATGTTATCATAATTTAGGTATATAGCTGGAAAATGGCTATGTTTTTATTTAGAAAGATCAGACCATAGCCATTCAGCCATATAGTTGTCATATTCATATTTTGTCAAGTTTTATTATACATACGTAGCTATAGCTAGCTATGTGGTTTGTGCTTGACTATACAGTATACTACATTGTGTAGTATGTACGTGAGTATACAATATACATGGTTATAGCTACGTGGCACTGGAAATGGGCCTAAGTGAAAGAAATGTGAATCCAAAAACGTGCATGATCATATCAACATCTCTACAAAACCACTGAAGCCATTATCCAAATCACATTCTTAGCTACGTACGTATATACACAAACAGCGCATAGCAAAAACTACTACATTTTTGACTAGATCGGGAAAAGTGTTAAAAAAGATCGGGTATACAGATTCTATATATTGTAGAATCTTAATATTTTGTACTTCATGGGACTACACTTGAAATGACAGTACTGTGGTAACAATTTTGACCAGTTTTTTTACCATTTTGGTCTCAAAAATGCCACCATAATATTTGGAAATGTCACCATACCACAACCATTTTAACAGTGTATAAACTACTTTCCATGTTTGCACTGTTTGGCTATTATACATCAAGAATAACTGCAGGACAATATTTGCACTCAACTTCAACACTATTCTTTTAACTTTAGAATGAATATTATACTGTAACAGTATAATATTCATTCTAAAATTAAAAGAATTCTTGTCACCCATGCATGAATTTAAAAATTGGCTATATGCCAGTCCTGTTTATATACTATAACATATTATAGAACCACACTATAGAGAAATATAAACACGAGAGGAGAAAATGGAAAGCATATGTGTACTATATATAGTAGCATAGGCTATATGTAATAAAATGTAACTACTTTCCTAAGCCACTACAAACTATAACCTTGATGCTTACCCAGTGATATTAACAATGGTAATACTCATTGTAGCTACTAAGAATTTCATCAAAATTAAATATACATGACATATTCAGTGGCACAATTGAAACAGTTTATAATTCGTTCATTGTAGTGTTAGCTAAATGATTAAAATTTGATTGTCTGTGAATGAAGATTGTTTCTATGGAGATAGCTACAAACAATCATACCTAGCTACCATGGAAACAGAATGCTATAACTTGAGTTAGTACAAATATGCACGCTATGCAATTATTGTACATGACAAAAACTTAACTTGATGAAGACAAAGCTTTGATAAGAAAAATGTCATTGTACGTAGGTTAATGTTACACAATAAAGGTTTTGGTACTTAAAAAGTGCATGCCAAAGTTATGGATGGTTCTATAAACATACATACGTAACTACACGCACACTAGTGCATCCATATCTCTTCTATTAGCCATATTGTGTATACACAAATAGCTGCTCTATTATGAATCCTAAGTGTATACTAAAGATGGCACAATAGGGGGGCACTGGCCCCTACAAAATTATGAGTTGCTCATGGGATCACAAAAGAAAAGGTGTCTTGCTAGTTTACTGTTCAAAGTAAGTTCTGGAGTATACATATTAACTACACAGTAGTGGCACTAACATAATTATTTATGCTGCTTACTGATAATATTTAAGTATAAACAACTCAACAGTTATTTCTGTATTACAATGTTAACGTGTAGAGTATATGTACTATTTCTTGTCCTATATATTATAATTATAATATTTTATCAACTTCCTTCCAAAAATATCAACATTATGTATAGGAGAGGCTTTCATGAATCACTACCTACCATCCTTGTTCTAAAAACTTTTACTTTCAACTATTAACATAATATATGTACATAGCCACACACGTATACACAATTAATTGTATCGTGTATGGCTACAATATTGAGTGTCCGCTACATATTGTTGACAGCTAGGTAGCCAATCAACAAACAAAGAATGGCTTGAGTTTTCATACATGGAACAAGTGCATAAAACAATAACCAGTGATGCACTGCATAGATAAAAATAATCGTACAACATTTCCATATATAGTCATTACACAAGAACATGACAGAAGTATATGCATTACAAGTCATGTTTACATAAAAATTATGAACCTACAATGAAAGAAGATGCACGGTCGATGTTTGTAAACAATACAATTATACCTCAGCCATATTAAGTAAAGCACAAGGAAATATGCAATTGGTACGTAGCTAGCTTCCCATCCAAAACACCTTAATGTAATAATCTATACATACTGCTACTTAAATTATACATTAGGCTAAATTGTAAACAAGTGATATAAACATACACAAAAGATACATATGTACGTACTGTATTTTACCGGTTAGAAGCCGCTGCTTTGATATTCACTGCCCTCGGATAGTCGTCACATAGCTAACTATTAGAACACTGAAGAACACAAATTAATATTTTGCGCATGATTTCGGTATAGTTAAATGTCTCAGTTAGACATCGCATCCATTTTCTATGTGTAAGTTATAGTAGCCACAGCAGCTACTACCCAGCAAAATATACAGTGTATGTATATGTTTTCTACGTATGATTAATATACGTAACTTTTAGTAAGTACTATATGTAATTACGTATGATTCATCACATACTTCTTCAATTTTACTGTAAGCTTCAGCGATGATAGAATGGACACACTCTGTAGGAGTCACCCAGTGTAAAGGACTGGATACATGCTCCGGCACTTGGATATAATGGATCTTTCCCATCGACGTTAGGTAGGACTGCCAAGTTTTCCAACGCTTTGAACCAATAGGTTGAGTGGAGTGAGGAAATACCACAAACAGTGGAGGAGGTTCAAAACCGTGCTACATGTAACAGAATAACAATCATACTGGTGTAGTGCATCATACAAGAATTAGCTATGCAACATAGTGAGATTTTTTGATGGGGGGAAATATCAACAGATTTAATACTAAGCTAGTGTTCCATCAAAATTTTCCCTTTCAATAGTTTTCAGTTGTATAACTAATACAGGTGGCCTAGGATGCTGCCTACAAAAGGAGCAAGGATCAATCTACGTAACTAGGAACAACATGCAGGCTGGCATTAAATAATTCATTTATAAAAATTTAATCCCTATCTCTGGTAGATTTCAGTTAACTACTATGTAACTATGTATGTGTCTGCCAAAAGTAAGGAATAAACTATCTTATGTCCACAGTAATGTCGTTGCATGGTTACTTACTGTAGCAGAGATCAGCGAGAGCTCAATTTAAAAGTTTAGTTCCTACACTATAATTGTATTCAAGAGATAAAGCTATAGTAGCAGCCAATAATTCTAAAGTGAAGAGGTAGCTATTGCATATACACAGCCCTTAACTTAATATGTAACTAGGTAACTATAAGTAATGCGGTGTATACAGATATGAAAACTATGGTTACAGTTTATAGACTATGTGATGTTTGTCAAATAACTTAATACATATGTATGTATGCCCTCAGTCCTTTGATTTGCACCCTCCAGGCTTCAGACATCAGGTAAATCACTCGCGTCCAATGTAGATGTTACAACTAATTACATAATCTATATTCACTTGTTTCTCAGGTGGTTGTAGACCGATGACAGGATTCCAGGATCTTTTCAATAACAAACTGAGGGCCTCTCCACCTTCTCGTGATAAACTTCGATGTATCATTCTGTCCACTAGGACTGAGCACTATTACAAAAGCATGATAATGTAGCTAGCTATAAAAAATTAAACAGTTTTGGTATATGCAGTGTTAAACATGTTTCATGGATCAAAAATAACTAACCAACTGGCTACAATGTATAAGACTGATAAGAATATATACGTATTATGTGAATGGATTTTATGATTAAATGAGCTTGTGATAATGGCCAGTCATCAGACATTTTCCAGCCAACCTTTGGCATTTGACCAACCAAATCAAAATGGATTAGACAAATTTACTATACGTACGTACACACTTTATCAAAGGGATAAATTTACAACATGAAAACAAACGTCCGAACAATTTTCAACCCTTATCATAAGCACGTACTGCAATAAGTATTATAGACTGCAGACGAAATTTTATGTTTGAAAGCAGAAAGCTACCAATTTACAAAAGTTTGCTATGTGTGAATACTTTGCTGGATTTTCTACCATTCTACATTCTAGGCAATTTGTTTGTGAGAGTATACACATGTGTATCACAAGGACTTCCTACAAGGTAAATGAGTGGGCTAGTGGTGGCAAATATTACAGTGTCATATTACATGCGGCGAGTAGCTAAACCACGGTGTGAAACACTTAGAGATGAGGCCATGTAACTATCTTGCCTCAAATGATGAAAACACTCACTAGCTACGTAGGTACGTATATAGAAATTGGTAAACAGTTTATTCTACATGCAAAACAACAGCAAGTGAAAAGACCCAGTCAAGGGTTATACTAAGAAGATACATATGTGTGTATCCAAGTATGAAGAATGGAGGCATACACATATTTATAATGAAATATAGCACAATAACTAGTTACCATCAGTAGGTAGCCATAATCCATGCAGAGAAGTGCTTCCAACTTTTAATAGTTACATAAATAAGTTAGGTTCCTACTTTATTAAACAATAAATGAAGTAAATGAATACATTGGCTACATGGCCACTCATATTTTGATCTATTCTTTAATTACATTTAGTCACAATTTAAAACTTTTAATTTTAAAACATGACACCTGCAGCGTGCATGTAACTCTGTTGTCTTATGTTACAGTACAGCTACCTACATGGATTAGTCAAAGTGATCAGGTCTACATACTTGCGGTAACATGAACACTGGAAAGCTATGACAGATTTCTGTTTTGCAGTATGTTAGCAGTACACAACGACAATGTGCCTTTCTGCTATAAACATGCAGCCTTTCATGTTATTCAGAACAAGTAATTTGATATATTAGTAATTAATAATTCAGACTTACATTAAGCTGCGTGGTTAAATTTGTTTACTATTGAAGTATTCTATTTACATTTTCTTAAAACATTTTTAGAGTCAATATGTAGCTACATGTCTGTCTCCATAGCATGCAGATAAAATAAGTACGTATATGATGACTTTACTGGAACATTTACAATTGATTTAGATGTTATTATCAAAACAATTTGGATTTGAATAAGTAGTATGGTATTATCAATTTCTACTGTTATTAAACAGATGGTAGATAAAACATTTGCAATCATGTTAGTTAGCTACATAATTATGTGTAAAATTACTTTTTGCTGTAAGAAGGTTGTATATGCAGCTACGTATAACCATAGCAGAGTATGTTGAAGTTGTAAATTACATTAATCTTAGTAGAACAAATTTTAATAGCCATCTGTTGCACTATTAATAAACTAAAGCAAGCTATGGTGTTATTATACATCACATTAATATTATTAACATGCGTAATAGTAACAATTAAAACATTTACTAGTAGGAGGTACACAGCTTTACATGGGGCAACCCATAAAACATACATAGCTACATGATGACAAGACAGCTATAACTGTTTAAAGTAATGTCCATTGTGCAGTAGGCCTAGGAGCTATACATGCATATGTGTCTGTGTACAGACAGCTCATTAATATACAAGTGAAATAAAAGCGCACTATTATGGCAACATCTCAATGGACTTACTGACTGCTTTACTAACAAACTGAAATCATAACAAACACTAATTGTGTACACTACAAAGTCATTGCAATTTAGTTGTATTTCAAGTTCTGTGTACGTAATGATTCTACGAAATGGAAATCATGGGAAAGCAATTACTTGTACATTACCAAAAGCAAAAGACAAAAAGCAACCAAAACATGACAGTCTACACTGCAACTTAATGCTACATACTATAAAGTGTGAACGACAAAGTGTCCCACACAGGTCATGTACTAAATCATCACTCATGCAGTAACACTATACACAATTAAATAGTAACACATGTGTGTATAAGCAGTACTACACATAACAATGCAGAAATGTTTGATCATACAGGATAGTGACACATCATATGGCACTTGCAAGTTGCCTTCAGTTTTTGTACCCACATTACCAATTTTTGCAGATCCAACTATACTACTAACTAACTTTGCTGAAGAGTTAGTTCATTTGGAAAATTCATATAATTCTACTGTTGGGATTGTGTGCACCTACTGTTTCCAATAATATCCTT
The DNA here is from genome assembly GCA_963930835.1 of Spongia lamella. NCBI lineage: Eukaryota > Metazoa > Porifera > Demospongiae > Dictyoceratida > Spongiidae > Spongia > Spongia lamella. The sequence goes on along the minus strand of OZ005752.1, from coordinate 2,266,181 downwards.
ATTGTATCCTCTTACAAAATTTTCATGAAACAAAAATTTAGCATATTACATCATTGATCAGTAACCTTACACATAGCATTCATAGTTTCCCATGTACAAAGAACTGTGGACTTACGTACGTACCTTAGCACGAAGTACTTGCAGAACATCTAAATACACAGGAAGAAGGTTGTAATCCAAGCTCTGTAAAAATACTTCATGGACCCATCGTGTGAGCTCACGATCCTGAGCCAGAACATATAGAAAACAGAAACATATACAATGGTCTGCAGAGAATTGAATTACAAGTCATAATTATACATGATCAATGAATATTAACGATATTTATTCCTATGTTCTTATAATCCTTTCTGTACATGAGTGCATGCTAAGTACGTAAGTACCCCCATCTCCTTGAGCATGCATAACCAGTTAACTAACCAACACTTAAATTATGAAATATGAAGAGTTATAAAATAATTTTCAGCTGGGAACTATATATAAATCCAAATAAAATTGTTAATATGCCAGTGAATTAAAATGCTGGATAAATATTGATATGATGCAATTAAGCTAATGACTTTTTCTTAGTCTTCCATAAATATTCATAGGATGTATAAAGTAACACAGCAACAAAGCCGACTACAAGCTGTCAACTTTTAACAATAGAAGAGTTCATAATTTATTGTCTTACTTTTATTGCCTCCATAAGGTGTGGCAGCTATTACGTATAAACTTTGCCCACAATAATTCAGAGCACAGATACAGTAAGGTATAAAGTACATACGTCCTACTTAAACTCATGAAAATTTAAGATGCATAGTTACTATATCATAACACATTGTATCACTTCAGGTGTATATCAAGTTTATGTTATCAGGATATATGTAAGATCATTTATTACCACCATCACATAGACAGACAGCCGGGCTATTGGAGCAAAGTATAGTCATTCGTACGTAACTACATAGTATCTCAGATTTTGAAGACCATGCTGTTTCACTGGGTAGCTATATGGCTAACAGTTTTCAGCTCAGAAAAAATCATATAGTAATTGCGTGTGTGGTTAAGAAGTCAATGCAACAAATGAATACCACATAAATCACAAACCATTTGGAACTCAACAATATTCATACTTTAATCACTTTACCACAACATGCACTATCCAAATTAATTTTAATAAGTTCAAGAGAGATAAACTTAGTGGGGTCAACTCTTGTGGTCAGGCTGGCAAACAAAAATCTTATAGTTTAAAGCGACTTGTAATATACAATTTGGCTGAAGGATGTTTTTCACAGTTTTCTTAGTTGATCTCTACTAAGTATGTACTAGGCGGTACTACCATACTTTATTAATCAAAAAGTTCACAGTAAACTAACTACATAAATTATATTGGAGTGAGTTCTGATTTTGAAGTTCTACGTACCTGGGCTCATGGAAAATGTAGGCAGATGCTAGAACAGCACCATTCAACTTTATATTATACGTAGGTGCCAGTAAGGTTCTTCAACATTAGTATTAATATTGTTATTTTTCTGTTTTCAATTACATTATAAAAATTAATTTCAGTAATCATCATCATCATTGCAACCCTGCCAAATAAAAATCATAATTTATTATTGAAAATGAATTGGGCACACATCAGATAGATCAGCTCAATCATCAATACTGGTTCCACTACGCCAGCACATACATGATACGTGAAGGCAAGGTTAGTTGTTGTAAGGCCAAACAAATGTACCTTAAGCCCAAATCTTATACCTCAGCCGTTGGACAATTTATCAGTAAGATGCTGCAAAAGAACATCAAAGCTTCGTGCTCAAGTTCCCCACTGACAGATACAAAAAGGAGATAAAGAAGCATGCATGGTGCAACTCTACAGCAGACAAATATTTATGTTTTAGCACTACCGCCCAGCACTGTAGCAACAGAACAGCCAGTATAGGAAGTAACATCAGCCACTGTGAATTCAACTCCAAAGGCCTCTACCTATGGGATTCAATCTCCTCAAACACCAAAGTCAACAACCATTGCAGAGGAAGCTTCATTTTCATCACACATTGTAGGTTAATGTACAACCTCTTTGTGGCTCTTTACATTATTACGATCACCCAAAACATTATTATGGCACTGAACAACTAAATTATCCTTGCAACAATTCATGTCATGTACACTTTTTTACATCCATCACAAGAAACAGGCATCGTAGACACCACAGACAAAAACAATGTGCAACTGCTGTGAAGACAAGTCAAAATGATTATGAGCAAGGGGAAAACACTTAACCAGCTAGCATGAAATCAATAGCTTATACTCAACAGCATGACTGGTGATGGAAGGCATGGGCAACATTCTGTGAAGTGACCGGAAACAGGCAGTACTCAGAAGACCTACAACATGGAGGATTGGAAGTGCTATGCATATTATATTTGTCATCGAGACAAAAGTTATAACAAAATTTTGCAGATTGCATAAATTAAAAAGCACATATTGCTATGTATATTTTGTGCTGTTTTAAATAACTATAGTCAGCTACTTTATAATCACTTTCTGAATTAGAAGTGTCTGTGCCACTACAGTTTTAATTCTGATCGACTTCACCCTCGTCTTCTGTATCTTCAAAAAGACAGATGTGTTCTCATTCACATTCGTTTCTAATTAGTTCCTCAACCCTTGCTTTGCTGTTGGAGCTACACCAACTTCTTCCATGTAGCGTATTCGATCATCTTGGGAACCACCTAATGGCACTAAAATGCTGCTCACAATAAAAGAATTGTAATACTTTTTTGCTTATGCTTTTCCAATTGTAGACACAAAAATTTTGCTAGAGCCCTAATGTTACCACTCTTACAGTACGATTTCTCCCCAAATGAAAAACAATCTTTGAATGATACACTTCCTTAAAAAAATTGTTGCAAGAAACATCAGCAGTCTAATGTGTTTTTAAACCACCTTTATTATAGATACGTGTGATCTTGTCAGCCATTTACGTAATCAGTAAATGACATTTGTATGCATCCCACACTATATTGTAAAATGTTCATCCCTGAATTTTTCTATCCCTTACATCTGTCACCTTTTTCATTCTTACTCACCACACTGAAAAGCACCAGTTCTCGTATGATTACTGAAGTTAAGCAGTGTCAGACAGGGTTAGCACCTTGAAGGGTGACTGCTTGGAAATCCCCTGTGTTGTAGATTTACTTTTTATCAGTTTAAAATAAGAGCACGCCTATCTCATCGCTTCATAACTCATGAGTTCTGTGTTTTGTAGGTAGGTATATTTAAACATATAGTTTTCGGCCATTTTCTTAAACCACCGAGATCAAAAAGGCATTATGGCATATTTTGCAATCAAAGTATTAACACACTGCCCGACACTGCTTAACTTCAGTGATCAGACGAGAACTGGTGCTTTCAGTATGGTGTAATTGTAGACTTGCATGCTATCCAAAACATCATTTTTAAAACTCACAAAACATACTGACGTTAGGCAGGGTTAGTACTTTGATGGGTGATCGTTTGGGAATCCCCTGTGTTGTAGACTTTCGCAATTTTATTTTAAACAATTTAAAATGAGCTTTAAATGCAAAGAAACAGATGTCCATGACCACACCACACTGAATGCACCAGTTGTCATCTGATCACTGAAGTAATCAGTGTCAGGAAGTGTTAGTACTTTGATGAGTGACCCCTTGGGAATCCTCTGTGTATATTTTATCAATTTAGAAATATACTACGTATGTTTTTGTCTGCTTTATGCTTTAAATGCGATTTACCTGATGTCTATGACCAGGATTTGAAATTCGTAAGAGTTGTGGACCTTTCTTGACTTTCCTATAAACAACAAAAGACTTTAATGTAGGATCATCCATTACATTGCAGCCAACTGTGATTCAGTTTTAATAATTGTTGTAATTCTTGCCAGATCCAACCAGCTTGGTGTAATCAATGACATCTTGCAACTGTACTTCAAACGACACATACAAATCTTCGTAATAAAGTCTACTACATTGTCGGTGAGTTGTGGAGGCAATCTCTGCCCCATTGCTGTGTGCTTCCATAAAGAAAACTCTCACGTTTCAGAAAAATACTAAGCCATGCCATCCTCTACTAGCAACAAATGGTCTGCTACTACCACTAATATACCTTTCAAAGTTTCTTCATTACTAACTGAACTATGGCACATATATTTCTTTAGGTTTATACTGTACAGCCTTATAGGTACGTAACTTGCAAATTTCTAGATATCTTTTCGTTAATGTATGAAGCTAGCCCTTCCTCAAGATTTGAGTACATTGGCTTTAATCCTCTGCTTCTGTTTCTTTGTATCCATCGTCTCTTGTAAGAGCTCTTTTTGTGATTTCCATTTGTGTAGCTACCTTTTCCTCATCCATGCCAGATTTGCGTGCAGTCTCTCTGATATAATTACATATCTTCTGAGTACTTAACATTGTAATTTAAAAGCAACTTTGTGGCTTTTTGCCTGACATTTGGAGCAGCTGAACATGTGGAGCAGCTGTGTTATTTATTACCTGCTCCATCTAGCTATTTATATACTTAGTATTCAAAGACATTACCTATTGCTCTTAATAGCCACCGACCACTAATCAAGGGCAATGACTATTAAAGGTGTAGCAGGGCTGCATTTAAGGGGGCGGGATGGGGGCATTCGTCCCTCCTAATTTAATTCTTGCCCCCCTACATTTTGGAATACAAAATTGAAATTCTGTGTTAAAAGATTATAGAGTATTAGTGCTTACAAGATAAGCCCCCTACATTCTGAAAAGCTTCAATTTAGCTACTGCATTTTCTGGATTCAGCCCTGTGCAGTATTAAACCAAATATGATAAACGCTAAAGTTTTACTTACGTTGTACATAATGCAGCACTAATGCTAGCTGCTTTGGTAATGGTTGGAACACCGTGGATGTAAATCTTGTAGAATGTGCACACTGATTTTGCTGCAACTAACTTCACAGCTGATGTGTTAACTGTTTGTTACACATAACACAATTTTGAATATTTAATCACAAGGAGGAATGGAGCAACTTACACAAAAGGCTCTTAATGATAAAATCTGCGTGCAATCTTTCTCACATGTTAGCATGAAATTAAGTAAATTGTTGTGTTACAACTGTTGTACATTAACAACCATAAATGAAGGTGATTAATTTGTGCCATTAATTTCTGTTGCATGAATGATACTACAAACCATACAGGGAGGCACTGTAACCTACATCATTAATTTACCATGTTATAAACCATCCTATGAACCAGATATGGAGGTGATGTTACCTAAGCTATTAATTTATCATCAAACCTACCAACTTACCAACCATATCGTGGAGACACTGTAATCAGCACTGCTAAGCTACGTAGCTTTTAGTTTTATAACTTGATTCATTTGCTCAGTAAAATGTCTAAATGCCATTTGTTATAACCTATTCATTCACAACACTCGCCATTACTTACTGGTTTTGTAGTTATTTTTCCCTCATTAAAAGTCTTGCAGTTTATAAAAATTGTTCACCGCCACTATAGTGTAAGAACATCGTGAAGTAGAGTCTTACAATCACAAGAGGTGCCCATTACTATATAAAGAGGCTGAGATACCAATTGAACTGCATTCAAGAAGAATTTGAGATATATAAATTAATGCTGTCCATGCTGTCCCTCCATATAAGGCTGATAGAATCACACATACCACATAGTAATAGCACAAATCACAGTACCTCCATCTTCACTGATAGGATTCATACGTAGTTCATCATACAATAAGCTAGCTAGATAGTTAAGTTTGAAAACTGTATCATTTTAAAAACTAGTCAGCCTGAAAATGTTTCACCATAATTATGTAGATCCCTTTCCAAATTCTTTCTTAGGGAAGTTAGAATGTACTGATTAGTGAAGTCCAGCAGAATAAATTATAGCATCTTCAATTTGCTTAGAAAATGCCATTACTCAACTGATACATTTATTTGATTATGGTTTCGCATTATAGTCATGTGAGATGGATACTAGAAATATAAATCGTGAGTTAATACTTAGCTAACAAGGTTGACATTGTTTTTGCCACCTTGTGTGAGATAAACTACATAGCTACTATTAATTGATTCGCAGAAAAGTGCACTCTAAGGCTGCATGTAAGACTGGCTGAACTGATTTCAATGAATGGTATAGCTCTTATGGTAGGTTTTCTTTTAAATGCTTTGCCACTTGCATGGCATGCCCACTTTTATGCACTTCATCTTGCTACCAATATAAAACTGCTAAAATGCCTCTTACTACAAATTAAACAGCTGATACAGCATTACCTTAGTCTTTTTTGTCAGGCATTTACTTACGTAACAGGTTAAGGATTTGTTTCATGTATGCCTTACGTAGCTAAAGTGTTTGCAAATTTCAGAGTGGTGCTACGTACATGTACGTAAGTAACTTGATAACTCCAAACAGCAGTGGTCATGTAGGCTTGAAGAATGTGGGCACTCTACTTCTTTCTGCTTTTCCACATGACTCATTAGTTGTCGTATCTTTAAACCAGGTACATGATTTCTTAAAATTGCTTTCATTCAGTACGTCTGTGTGTACGTGTGTGAGCTATTCACATGAAACAAATCCTTAACCTGTTATGTAAGTAAATGCCTGACAAAGCTCACAAAGAAGACTAAGATAATGCTGTATCAGCTGTTCATTTTGTAGTAAGAGACATTTTAGCAGTTTTATATTGGTAGCAAGATAAAATGTTTCAGCTACACATAAATGTGGGTATGCCATGCAGGTAGCAAAGCATTTAAAAGAAGACCTAAGAATTTTAGCTTAAAAGCTTTCTACATACTTCTAAAAACCTTTATTACTAAGGCACTGCTTCCAATACACTGTAATTATAAAACTACACATTGTTATGTGTTCTTTATTGATGAGTCTTTCGTGATGTCATTGTATACCGTATGACACTAAAATTTTGTAGTGCTAAAATTTAAACACAAATATTTCAGCTAAAACATAGATTTTGCAATAAAATTTTGTAATTTCTGACAGAATGTTTTCATTGTTTTGTAATTTGGTCTGATGCACAGTGCACGAAAGGAAGAGCATGGCTAGTTACCAGGGTAGCAGAATACAGTTTACATTCTTGTAACAGAGGCTATCACATATACAAGGATAGATGGTTACTGGTATACAACGCAAGGCTCTCTCCAGTTTACGCAAGAGTTTATATATACGAGAATTTACACAGGCATTTGCCAAAGAAGATAAACTTATGCATGGCCAATAAAAAGATTTTGAAACAATTTGCCACGTGTTCGTAACAATGGAGACTTAGTAATCTGCGCTATTTATTTTTCGTGGCATGAACCACCCTACCAACCATATATGAAGTGTCAGTAACCTGCGCCATTTATTTTTTGTGGCATGAACCACCCTACCAACCATATATGGAGAGCTAAGTAATCGAAGTAGTATTTTTTTGTGTAGCATAAACAATTGTATGGATTTACCTAATTTATCTATGTATTTTTGTGCAGCAGAGCAGGCTAGATTTCGCCATCATTTTTCTGCGCAAGAACCACCATACAAGATTCTACATTAGTGTAGGGCTCGCTTAGGCTCACCCCAATAATTACATCTGAAATCTGTTTGTAAAATGTATTTTAGAAGTTCACAATGTAATGAAATACACACAAAACATTGTGTATACTATACCGTAGTAACAGTACTCATGTTAGCTACGTATGAATGGCAGATGCATTTATAGTTGCTGTGTGCAAGTGGTTACAGTTGTGTGATGTAATAAAGCAGAAGTCATAACAATCTATCGACACCTCGCTTCATGACTTTTTGCTTTGCCTAAGCAATTGTAGAAGAGAAAAAGGTAATGAAGATAAAAGAAACCCATGGTGCAGTTGATAAACCTTCAGTTTCATATATTCGTTGCAATTATACTTTTGTTGTGTCAAAAATCTGGAGACATACTGACTTCTAGTGCTAGAGGTCTTATGTAAAATTTAGATGCTATGTTTTCCATGCCGATCCCTACTATTAGTACTACTAAACTTAGCCAATGACGTATAAATTATAATACAGATAAGATTTTTGCCTGATATATATGTACACATGATACCCAAGGGCATGCAGGATTTGGGGACGAGTGTGCATGCATATAATTAATATATCAGGCAAAGCACAGTTGCCTGTGTTAATATATTTCTAGAAAACTAAAAGTCTACATGAACCTGATGCTTTAATGCTCCATTTGAGCAGTAGCTACCCAATGAATTATATTATTTTAAATATCATACATCTCAGAATAACACTAGTGATGATTTAGACAATAACATATTGCCAGATATTAGTTACCTTCATATGTAGCTATATACAATGTTGCCAGATATTAGTTACCTAAGTATTAATAGCACACAATTATAAGACACATGGTAGTGAATTAGATAGGACAGACAGGTACTAACTACAACAAGGCCAGTAAATAAACACTAAAAGCTCCAGTCAGTGCTTGCATACGTACACTGTGAAAAACTAAACAGTGAACATTACTAAACCAAGTAGTGATATCTCTAGCAAGCTGTAGTAATCACTAAAACTTGCCACAGATATTACTGCCTGGTAGTGATGTTCACTGTACAATTTTCACAGTAACCAACAACCCTTCTCGCCATAAGCACAGTACTTAAAGATTAACATCTTAGCTTCTTTGCAATGCAACTTACCCATCTAATTTCAGTTAACACTTTTCTAAATTTCTGAGCCACTCCATCAATGTGTAGACGACGCTTTATAGGTTCATGTGGTACCTGGATTTGAAAATAGCAAATTTGCTATGTAGCTACACATTAGTATCATTAATCCAAGCCATATATAGCTAGCTATAATTATGTGATTGCATTTTGGAAACTGATCAAAATTTCACAAAAGGCTACATTCATTTTATTATCTTATGTAATAGCTACATGCACCACCCATGAACAGTGTTTGCTGGCTTACTGACTGATCAACTGAACTGCTTTTCGAGGGGTATTTTGCCAATCCTGCGAATTCTCAGACAATGGCATCACGTAGAAAGCACCAATTGGGTCACATGGACCTGGAATTTCTTTTAATGCCAACTATATAGATGTTCCCTGGCCTTGCAGTGCTCAGCCTCTTAAAGCTATTTAAGTCATGCTATCTGCTGTAAGCAGTGTATAAGGTGGGATGGATAGGTTTTATAAATTAACTACTAGTCTTAGGACAATTTATTGATCACAACTGAGATGGTGTTACTAAGAATGGGCACCAATTGGAAGTTAAGGACCTGAAATTGTTTCCACCACCAGCTACACATGTCTACTTGGCTTTGTATTATAGTTTGGATCTTTTGGTCACCATTCTTAATCCAAATGGATGTTCTAGGCTGCTTTTTTTACCTTACACTGTCTTTAAAACACTATGTAGTATAGCCCAATAAAATAAATTTTGAATTTTGCGTGAAAACAGTCATCAATGCAAGAGCTATTTTATATACTTTACAAGGTTGGCTTGACAATTCTTAGGAAGCACATATTTGAGGATGAAGTCATTTTCGGCTTGTTTTACAGAATGGCTTCTTGGTACTTAACTTAATGAATTCATAGTTATGTATAGCTGGGATACTCCAGCCATTGTATGTAGCTAAATATGTGATATATACACATGTAACACTTTGCTGCAATACAACTATAGTATATGTTACTTCATAATACTTTACGGTTAAATGGTCTAGAAAAATTATTCTATTATATTCATATGGTGCTATACATAGTGAACATTAATACAAACCACTACATATAGTAATGCATGTAGCTAACTAAATATGCGGTATAACAAAAAAACTACTGAAATGCATATAGCTATGTACTGTGTACTTAAATATGCAACAGCTTACATCTTCACAAGCCAGTTTTGCCAGATGTCCATCCTTCAGTAAGCCTAACAGTTGAGTGTATAATTTCCTTTGTTGTGGTGAACAACCATCCAAGTTACTAAACAATATACACAACCAGTGCTGGTTATCATGTGCATATGTGTGCATATTTATGTAAAAATACTTTGACAAAACTACTAATGTAATTTAAAGAGTTATATCCAATACTTTAGAGGCATAGCTACTTAGTTAATAGTAGTTATCCACCATCCCTAAAATGGCCCTAACGTACGTATGATTTCTGTAAACCACAATAACCAATCAGAATCCTTTTCACTTTGTAAGTAACCGCCATCTTGAATTTTTAGCTCCCCTCTGTGATCAGAAATTTAAATTTGTTGTAGCTGGCTAACGCCTAAATATATATTATAAAGTATTTTGCGTGGGCAGATCAAAGGGCAAAAGTGTACTTTATATTCCATAAAGGAGCAAGTGTGCTGTATGGAAAATAAAGTACAGCTATGCGTGAATACAGTACAGTTATGCAAATAATTATTGTTGTTGTTGTAGGTGTGAAATTCCAGATGTTGATAGCAGTAACCAACTGGTTTCAAATGAAATCCATTGCTAATCTGTTAAAACGCGTAAAATCGAGTCCTTTTTGTTAGCTATCCACGTACTACCTTATTCTTGTGTGTCGAAAGCTTGCTATAATCGCCGGAACTGATTCATTCGACTGAGTTAATCATTGGTGTTGTCGATTTGCTTGTCGACACTATGCCACGCCGCCTCTACAGCTAGCTACGTAAGCTACATCGATAATTCATGCCTAGCTCAGTTGGTTGGTAACGTAAACGGAGGCTCGAACTTGAACCATCGCGCTCCACGATCTGCTTCAGGCCGTCTGCGCCTTATAGACGACTGAATCCGGCAAGAAATACTATATAACAGTTAAAGCACTGCCTTAGCTCGTCATGTATGAAAAATACAGCACTCGGGGGTGTCTCGAGGTAAATACAGCACTCGGCTACGCCTCGTGCTGTATTTACCTCTCGACACTCCCCCTCGTGCTGTATTTCCCGTACATACTCGCGGCAGTGCTTTAACACACATATATTGTTTGAAAGAAAATGATACCCTTATAGCAGTACTTTATAAGTATAGAGAATACCATTCAAAACATGGAGCCTTACATACACGATCCCATAGCAAAGACAATAGTTATATGTTGCAACAGCTGCAATGGTAATTTATTGTAATTTGATGATTACAACATGGGCATACGTGTAATGTACAACATGCATGTGTGCGGTAAATGTACATTTCAAAACAATAGGCATATGCCTCCTACAGATCTTCAATGCAATTAAGCTTATCAATATATTGCTTGTGCACCACCCCATTACCTGTACAACATGCATGTGTTTGTTAAATGTATTTATGCAAACAATGGACACATGCCTTCTACAGAATTTCAAAGTTACCAATACATTTAGTTATTCACTTGGTCATATTCTACAAGTTTTATACATTTACGTACTATGTGAAGCGTGTGCATTGGTAAGCTCTTAGTATGCATCAACTTTCCAAATACTTAATAGCTACCTTTTGTCAAATTAGAATTGTATGTACTTGGAAATGCATTTCCTTTGAAATGACCCATGATTCGCATTCATGTTGAGTATGCTAGCTACAGGGTAACACTGTTATTGTATTCACATCTTCCTTGGAGTTTGTAACTTGATTATATATGTCTCTGAAATCTGTAGCCACATAATTTGTTGGTTTAATGATTTAATGTGGTTTCTTACACTTTTTACTGTGGTATCTTTCTCATGGGTTTAGGATAAGTAAGTGGATATTAGTATAAGATCACATATCTTAAGTGGATGTCTCATAAATAGTTTGTTTAAGGGATCATCCATTATTTTCAGCATTTTCGCAAGAGTACATGCAGAGAGTACGCTAGGGGGAGGGGGTAAATCCAGTTGTAGGCTTTAAAGAATGTTCATCTTGGCTACTGTACCTGTACATGAAACAAGTTTAGCCAATCAACATTTTTATACTACGCTTTTGGGTAGGGAGGTATGTAAAGAGTACTCTCTGTATGCTTGTGAAAATGCTGAAAATTATGGATGGTCCCTAAATACTTTTTACATGATGCCTTAAGACTATACCCTTCATGTTACAATCTAAATGTACAATTGAGCTTGTACAATAGAGCTTAAGTAAATAACAGTAAGTATAGTTGGTGATTACGTACGTAGCTTATATCCCATAGCTAATATGTATATGATTATTTGAATACTTTTGGGTGCTAACTAATTGGATAAAAACAATTGTAGTTACTAAGTGGTAATAAATTATCGTGATTTCATGCTAATGATGCAACGATTCTATTGTTTGTATACTATGTGTATTTGAGTGTACTAAATTAATAGGCTATATATAGCTTATGATGACTACCTTTACTGTAAACTGATTGGCTTCTTTTATAATCACTTCCTTCATTATATCACTTTTAAGTATTCTATCAGTTGTGGCTGTAAGTAGGTCTTAAAGTTTTGCTGTCATTTTCACTCAATCTACTTAGCAAGCCAGTTTAGGTAGTTGATGTGATAATAGTTTGTTTACCTACATACAGTGTTGGGGCAACATTGCAATATTATCATCACTACACAATATTTACTATCGCAAGCATCATCAATATTGCATATAGCCATAGTATATTGCCACATGTACGGTTAAAGTGTTGATACTTTGAGCAAAGAATAAAGTCAGTATGGATAGAACTATCTGTCTGTTGACTCTGTTCACTATTACATGGTGTTGTAACTACAGGTAAATTCATGATGTAATGTGTGATAATGATTTTTATAGTGATACTTGCTTCAAAAATTTGTACATTTAATGGTCAGTTGTCACTACAATAGTATTGACAATTATCGCAATATCATTGGTATGCAATAATCACATCACTACCTACATAGTACATCCCTTATAGCTACCATCATTGAATACTACAGTTATTCAGATGACAATAATGAATGTTAACTCCAATTTGTTGCGTAGAAACCTAGAAACTACTTACTGTGTGGATATAAAGCAAAATCCAGAAACATTACAACAAATTTGTATGAATAGTCTAATCACATAACATATTTTACCAGTTAGTAGCTGCCACGGCTACTGTGGTGTGGCGACTAACCGAGACTTTTATAGCAAAATCGTGTGCAAAATATTTGCTTGTTTTTACTTCATGGTAACTATCCTAGAGCAGTGAGACCATCAAAGCCACAACTTCTAACCAGCAAAATACGGTAATACAAGTATGGCCACTCAGTTCAACTAGTATGGAACACATCTTGCTTTTTATGCATGCTATTTTACTACTGATATATTCCATAAAATAAATTCTCTATTGTATTGATATTAATTCTGCGGTTCCTGCCCACAAGTCCCTCATGCAATTACAAAATAATTGGATTAGACTGGCTTGGTCAGTAAAGAAAACTACAGTAATCAGCTACTGACAACTGTGTAAGTATTAAATTCAGATCTTTGACTACGTTTTACTTTCACTTCAAAAAATAAACACCTGTGCTATACGTAAGTACGTACTTCAAAGCCAGTGTAGGTATATTTTGTTACACAGAGCGTTTCACAGCTGCACAAGTCATACACAAGAATGCTCTCATACAATGGAGGAGACTACGCCGGCAGTCTAACTGTCTGTGACTGGAACATGTATACAAAATGTAGTCACACTGTTATTGTGATTCATAGCAACCACATTGCATGGCAGATGTATTATTGTTGTAACAGATGTTGATCTACTAAGCAACAAATATATGATGTGGTAGCTAGTTAATGATCATACCACTCAACAAGCTTATTAATATAGTTACTATATACGTATACAAAATTAATTGTTTGACATAGCACCATTGATACAGTGAAATCTCTCTTGAAGGGTATACCAAGTTAAAGACTTAGGGCTCTCTGAGTTGCAGACACAATAAAAAGTGTGCTTATAAAGGCAACCTAGAGAGTTATTAATGGGCTTTATCAGTGGGTACTGTCTGTTTGATATCAATTCAAAATAGCAAAGTTGTAGCTACCAATATACATGACATCCTCATTGGTGACTTTATAAAAGTAAGCTAATGAATTCCATTAAACATGCCTAGTGGCAATAAATCATAGCGCCATGCTGGTATATCATCTCCAAGTTATTTGTGGTCTTTTCGAAAAACAAGGTAATGCATGAGTGTTTTAATGTTGATGGAGTAAGTGAGGGAGATGAAACAAGTGTTTGCTTGTGTAGAGCTGCAAGAACAAGCTAGTTGGATGATTAATGATGGTAAAGTAAGAGAACTTAGAGAAGTTGAGAAAACAAATGTTTTAAGATAGATAGATAGGTAATGTTTTGGCTGTTTAGCGTTTTAAATTTTGCCTATATAGTAGCCATTAGCTAAGTAGCTAAGTTGTTACAATTATCACAAGTATAATGCAACTTCTAAACACCTAGGAGATACGTAGTAACTATATTTTATGTTATGAGGCACGGGGGATATGACCATCTGTAACATTCAAGACTGAATTCCTAATTTTATAGCAGTACATCTAATTAAATTCATAAATTTGCATTGATTCAAAAAATCCATGCTTTTAGTTGGTACTATACCATAAACTGTTGGTTACTGTAGTTTAATTGCTTGGTCATACAGATCAACAACAGTGTACAGATATGTGTACAGATATGTGTACATACGTAGCTTGTCAGCTATCCTTACATTTGTTCATGTTGCTAATTAATTGCTAGCTACATTTGTAAAGCCACCTTAACTTGAATATCTGTACATAGCTACATCATGTGGCAGTTAAGTGAAGTAACAGCTGAGCATTTTAATGAAATACAACCACTACCTTTATCAAAGCAATTACTGTATTGCAATTAGTAGCTAGCTACGTATATACTGCACTAGTTAGTGATGTCATCACCTCGTTCATCACCCCATGTTATATAATAGCTATTGACAATTATGCAATTGTTATGATAGGTGTCATCACAGAGTAGCTGCGTAGTTACCTTAGGTACGTACCACAATGGAGAAGCCACATTGCTATACATACATAATATTACATACATAATATTATATACCTATGTGTAACTGTATGCCACAATTAATTTAGATTGCTAGACTCCAATATACACATTTACTATTCATTCTTGCAGTACTATGTGATTGTGTACAACTTATGATGTCTGATTGTATCACGTAGGAGGTCTCATAATTTTGTTAAACACAACCAAAAAAACAAGGCAGTCACCTTTTATAGCAGTCATTACGGATCATGTGGCAGTGTAAGAATCATGTGCATATTTGTAGATAGCTCGTAGAAAGACTACTAGTTATTTGAAAGCTTATTAGCCATACACAGTCATAATATTGACAAATCTCCTTTTGGAAAATCAGTATATCAATTCAATACACACATATATATGTAGCAATATACTAAGACAAAATTTAGTACTGACAAAATTTAGTACTAAAGGAAATTGATACAAAATATTTTAATCACTGAACAAAGGGAGCTAAATTAAATAATACAGTACTGTCATTACCATTAATACAATTTGACCTACAAGAATACGCGTGTCTACCGTCAAAACAGCATCACTAAAACGTTTCCAAGAATGTGCGCTCCATGTCAGCAACTACGTAGGGGTGCTTAAGAATGCCAGCCGAGAACAATGGAAAATTATTAATTAGTCTTTCTGTCTCCGATCATCATAGTGCGGTTGTCTTGTTGGAATGATTCATAGCAACTGGTATGCACCTGAAGGTTGCAGTAGCAACACAGGTGCTGTTGATCCGCATGGCCATTGCAGGTAGTCAATTCCTAACATTCTTGAAGCCCATAGCTTTATAGCAGTCAAAGTGAACTGGGGAACACTAAATGTTTTCAGGACACATTGGCATGAAGAAAATTTACATTTCTATGGAGTAACATTATGTCTCGGGGGACTAGCCCCTTGCTTCTTATATAGCACACAATCTTACATTGCAATCTGCTACCCGGACATATAAACTTCATGTTAGAATGTAAGAATATGTAGCTAGCCACGTATCATTATGTACACAACATAAAAACTGCAAGAAAGAAACTATTTCTTTAAAATTCTAGCCATTAACTGCACTATACTGCATGTATCTATAAAGCAGAGTTGAAACAAATATTCAAATAGTGCAGGTATTCACTTAGTTACATTGATATTCAAATACCAAGAAAGTATTTGAATATACAGTGATACATTAATTCTAGCATATTTTGCTACTAACTTTCAAATTTAAATGTGTTTTATAGTAATCATTTCTAGAATTTTCACAGTAAAATATGTAGCACATTCAAAGTGTTTGGAATATTTACTTGTTTTACTATTCAAATTATTTGAATACTAAATTTGATATTTGTTTTAGCCCTACCATAAATGCACATGACATACAACAATCAGCACCTTGTCAGTGTATGTATACGTATGTAGACCATACACATAGTAATCCATGCGTGACAAGATCTTTGTAGACAGCATGCATAAATTTCTGCACATTTACAAAATTATGTCTTTTGATTTCTTTAATAATTGCTATAACCATAAAGGGTCAGTATTAATACTACATGGCTATAAACATCAGTGGAGATTATAACTGTTGATGAGTGATCTGACTAAAATGTCAGACAAGCGTAGAGGTTGAGCTAACATTGTTACATCTTGATCTGACATAATACCTGGAAGTAATAACAAACAGTAAAATTGGGAAAGAGTTCTTCCTTGGGTTAGTACCATGTAGTATCTCCTAGCAACCAGGTGTAATGTTTTTATAGGATACATAAACACTGTAGGTGACATGTATAAACAAGGTTTATATACCTGCCTATATCTACATATGCAAACATGTTTTGGTCAGACAAACAGGCTAATTGATCCTCAAATGTCCTGACCAACCGTTATAATCTCCACTGAGCATGAATTCAAAAATTTTAAGCTCCTTGTACAATATTATAATTTACAACCAGATTTGCTATGGACACAAAATTGTTCTTAGTCACCAACGCATTGAATGATTAGTGTATGCACAAGACAAGGCATAGCAACTGACAACAACATTACTTTTAAGTAGCAGGAATTTATATATCAGCACTGACCAACTACCATTGTAAGTTATCAAGTAGTTAGTTAGAAGCACCTACGGTTAACATTTCAACGATCTCATCACTTTGTAATAAGACACATCTACATTCTTCATATATTGTTTACCATGAACCAACACATTTAAGCACACTTAAAGCCAGTGTAGTATTAAACAAGTTAGATACACAAGGCTTCTATTGTAGCAAATACCATTGAGCAAGTTCCTCACAAATATAAGATTATACCTTGTTGATTGCCATAAGGCATAACTTGGTTAAAATAATATGACTACAAATTACAACTAACACTAACAATATTTCCTGTAAGCAGTATAATCCATGGTAACATTTTAATAGTACAGCAGTCAGTCACACAGTGTACTTCTTATTGTATCATGTACTCTGTGTAGGTCTTATGATCACTAACTAATGTGTATGTATATCCACAACTGGACACGTGACACTCATTAACAGAAGTAATGAAGTACATGACATACTACAATTCACAGGTGACAAACAGTCATGGTCATGTTTATATAATTATAATATTTGATTTGTGCTCAAAGCAAATTAGATAGAATACTACATTCAATTACACATAGCTAGCCTGTAGCTACTACTTCTCAAAATGTTTATCTACTTTTCCTGGTAATGCAACAATATGGCTATGCTAGGCATGTATGATTTCTATAATAAGGAAAATCAGCCTATACAAGGATTTCCAATGTAAGCATCATTGCAAACTATCTTTTTAAAAATATTTTTCACCCACATGTGTTTACAAATTGTATGCCACTTCCATACATGTCATAACTGTAACTAAAAGTAAAATTAGGCAGCTAGGATAACAAAACATGAGTGGATTCAGCTGCATAGACTGTTAAACCTTAGCGGGTACTAAATTCAGCTGAAACATATCAGCAGATGGTAAACTAAATAATTTTCTCTCCATTAAAAATTCCCCCATACACAGTAGTTGTTAGTAAGTCTACAATGCTAATATTGTAAACACCATGTGATTATATGCATATAACTACATATACAGTAACTGGCAGTACTTTAAAATCTTAGAATAAAATGTAGACGTGTACATTGGTATTTAGTAAACAAGTAAGTAGGTAGCTATAGCTGCACAGTTAACTGTTAAAATTTATAACACAACAATGTAGTCACTAGCTGGCTACATAGAAATTGTACAAAATTTGAAATTACTAGAACCCACAATTTATAATTTGTTCATGTGATTAGTTGTTTCTTCATGCAGCTTGTAACATGGGCAGTGGTAATTATAAATTTTAGTAAAATAGATTCAACAGTTGAAGAAAAGAGGACCGCTTGAGAAATGAAGGAATTTCTAAGTAACTTAAGTGCCTGAGAGAGCACATCACTCAAGAAATATCAAAAGAAACTGAATCTCTATAAGTAATTAAATATTAACTTATGTAGGTGTACCTACGTACACAAAAGCAGTGATCACTGCATTTATATCTGGCAAAGAAGAAATGATGTATAACAACATAACAATTCGATTACTTCAAAGCGTGACAGCGTACAAGATAAACACATCACAGGTTGCACTGCGAGCCATACAACCTGTATGTCACCAGGTGTGGTATACACACAAAAAATGTTATTCAGGTGAGAAAACAACAATTGAATGCATAGGGTAATAACTGAAACATGAAGCCACTAAAAAGAATGTTGCGCAAAGGATCAAAGACGGTACGTAAATAACATCTTGCTCATAGGTTTCATAATAAGACAATAATAGCATCTTGATTGATTCCTTCTTCCTGTTATGTAGCACATATCTACACAGCTATGTAACAACCAAAACTAAACACTACATCACATGATACCAGGATATTACTTAGCAATAAAATGGCTGCTATATCTACCGATTAGTTGTGTATGAAAATTAAGAACTATTTGTCCTGAGGCAAAGAGGCAATTAAACAGCATTTGTCATCCTATTCCATTTACTTGATGAACCCAAAAATACTCCTCCGACAGCTTTTCAAAAACTATAGTCTTAGCTACTTGAAGCTGTTTTGAGCTCCACACATCAGATAATGTAACTAAATCAATGGCCCATCTCACTATCCAGTCACATGGTGGTTTTTACCTGGAGCTATTTAAAACTGCTTAAACACTATGCATGGTAATTCAGCTAGTAATCCATAAAAAGAGTAGACCCACTGAAGGACCTTGGGTATAACTATGGAGTAGTAGAGAAATACATGCAAGAAACTTGAATATTTATACTTGTACTTAAAAGGACAGTTATGTAATTCCGTCACATTTCTCCATAACAGAAGACAACCTTGATGATTAAAAACCAATATAGTTACTGGCACACCATAAACCTATTCTCAAATTATATTTTGCCTGGGTGAATTAAAGGGCACAAGAGTGCCTTATTTTCCAGAAAGTGCTAAATGAGTTGCTAGCAAGTAGAGGAACTGTGGTGAGTGGCAAACTGACACATTTTTTGCTCAAACAAACAAATACCAGTACAGAACTACGTATGTACAGCTAGGTAGCTGTAGCCAATGAAGATTTTGAGAGTGTAAACTAAAATCCAGGTAGTAATTGAAGTGACCTCTACAGCTATGCTAAGACTATAATAACCATTTTATACCGCATTAATAGAGCATACATAGAAAATTTGATTGTGGCATTGTGTGTTACCAGATTGTGAATGAAAAGTAGAGTAAGTCATCAACTTATGTATATTACTGGCCGTTTCTTTTTCCTGACGACTGTAGTAGGATAACCAAGTAACACCAGCTAGATCCTGATTTTTGCAGTGCAAACATGTTTACCATAGCCTAGAATTTAAGCTTGAAAGCTTGTAGTATTTGCCTGTGCTAATGCAAAATATACGTCTACATAAACCGATAATCAAATAAAAAGATCAATGTCCGGACTATTACCTCAACAGTTATTAAATGTATAGCCAATTAAAAATGTCCGGAAATACGTACTATGATTTGGACTCCTCCAAGTTTGGTTGGCTACTGAAATGGATTAACAGAAAATATCTAGCTAGCAAACAGGTGTAGATAAAACATTCAGATTCTTGGCTTACAAAGGATTTCATAACTGTTAAAGCAATAATTAGAGGATTCTCCGGAAAATTGGTTATTCTATCTGATAATCAAATTTTTATGCAAGCAGATATTTTGCATTGGCACAGACAAATACTGCAGCTTTCAAGCTGAATTTTAGGCTTGAACGTGCTATGGTAAATGTGCTTGTGCTGCAAAAATCATGATCTGGTGTTATTTGGTTATCCTGCTACAGTTATCTGGAAAAAGGCAACAAGTAATTGATGACTAACTCTGATCTCGCATTCCAGAGGCCATAGAACAGAAGTGCCTATGAGAATGAAAGAAAAATCATGATGATTTACAATATCTCCAAGAAAATATACATTCTTACAAAGCTTGCTAGTGACCTGTTTTAATTAATCAGGTATGGTAAACTGTTTGTTTAATAATGCTACGTATGTAAGAAACATTGCGAAGGTGATAAATCCACATGCACAACCTAACAAATTATTACTCCTTTCTTGTTCATGTTCTTGTACCTTCGGCGCTTTTTCGTTGGTTGTGGTTCTTCATCCTTCTGGATAGTTTCTCAGAATTTCTTTGACGCATGCACTGTAATCAGAAACCGTACATGCTAGCAACTGATGAATCGGAGCCAGATCATGCAATAGACACTTTTCTTTGATGAACGAGATAAAAGTAGTCTACTTAACAGGCTTGTTCTTGATGAGCCATAGACAGATACCGTACGTGGGAAAATTTTGGCGGGGTAAAACATTGGTGAATGCGCTGATTTGAATCAATTGGAGGGTAAAATATTGGTGAATGAGCCACATGTATAGCTAAAACTGATCCTAAAAAGAAACATTGGCAGATAAAAATTGGTGAATGGCCTTCTATTTGCCAAATTCGCCAATTTTTTCCCACTCCAAAATTTTCCCACGTACGGTAGACTCTCTTCTCTATTACAGACTCTTGGTATAACTAACAGGACTTAGAGCCTGGCCCTACTTTTCACGTAGGGCATTATCAATTAGTATAATCAAGCAGTGGCATTCTCACTTATTATAAACAAGCAGCATCCGACACTTATACTGCATGCAATAACATCCTGCATAAAAGGAGGATCTGGCCATGTAAGAATAATCATTACTATAAATTCATTTTCTAAACTTCATCATTGGAGACATCATTGATCATTTTAATTGCTGACAGTACAAACTTGCTCAACGCTCAGCAGTTCTTTGGTCAACTCATTCAATGTCTTTGATAGTGCCTTAACCTTAATAAATAATTCGCATCAAAAACTATGGATACGTGGAACTCGTGTGAGAATTTCTAATCCAGGCAAACTAAACTTTGGTAAATTTATGGTTATTTGCATAATTTTCTCCTAAATTGTCTCTCTTCCCACACTGAGGATGTATTTTCAAAAATTAAGAATAATTCATGAAATTTTTGTATATACATTGAAAATTTTGAAGTGGTTGGCATATCTACTTTCAAGATTATTGTGATTTCAGGCTGATACATGTATCAATGTAATATAAACAGTCTGGCTGGTAGCTAGCCAGCTACAAACTGTTGAGATTAGTTGCTGTGCTATTTAGGTATGTACATACGTACATATACCCAACTTTTGTCTAATGTGTTGCCAAATCCATACAGTGTACAGCTATCATACACCACAACAAGGCGAGATCAGTATATTCCCAGAACACATCACATCACACAACCAGGATAAGTGCAAACAACTTTAAAATATTCATAGCTGAGAGGCTTTCAAGCATAAAAAAATTTTACATCAAAGGAAGTGTACCTGTAGGGTATATAAAGTTAAAGTTAGCCAACTGACTAATTGTGTATAAATACCATGTAAAATTTTATTCCATTACTAATTTTTATACTATTTCTTAGAGCAATACACTTATAGTAAATTACAACTCTACATAATATATAATTTATAACTGTCTAGCTGGCTAGTTAGCTACATGCATAGTTTGGGCTAAAACTGACTAACAGTGCCCACACATACGAGAGTAACAGTACATTAAATTATCTGTACATATATATGTACGTATGTATGCACACACGTAGTTACATATTACCAGCCAATATACGTACATTTAGCTATGCCGTACCTTAGAGTCCCATTTATTACATAACATATGTAATTCTGATCTTCAAACTTGTAAAAAAACAACAATTAGATTTTTATACAAAATTCATGTCAAAGTCTAGCCAACTATATCCACATCTTTGATCAATGTCAAAAATTTCTATCTAGCTATGTAGCTATGTACCCAACAGCTTACAGTAACTACAAGCCTTGAGCCATTACTAAATGTTTTGCTAAGCCCATACATACGTATGTAGCTACAGTACCAAACTTGTCCATATTAGGCAATAAAATATTCATGGTTAACTGGTTATAACTATAAAATTGAATTACACTAATTAATATTCTGGTTGATACTTAAGTGGCTGATACATTGATACATAGACAAAATTCATTTTGTCATTAATATGATCATAAAATTTATCTTAAGGATCTTAATTAAACACATCTTAAGATCCATATATGTAGTCTTCTCACTATCAATTTCTATTGATAGCTACTGTTTCCATAAACATGACAAAATTGTATGTGTAAACATATACACACTGTATAGCAAAAATTATATTTTGAGAAAGATTATAATTGTGACCGGATTTGGGAAAACGTGCTTAGTTCACACATCCGATTTTTCGCATTCAAAGATTCATAAAATCTTCTTACAGTACACAGATCTGAAATTTCTAGAAATGATAGAAGACTGGTAGCTCCATAAACCCTGCAAGTTTCAAGTGTGGTAAAATTATATACACCATCCCACTAGGGACCCGTAAGAAGGCTATAAGCCTGTGTACAGGGAGTCAGAACTATTAACTTAACCCAAACTTTGATGATTGAATGAAGAAAAAACCCCAGACCAGCGGCGACTAAAATTATAGTGACCAGATTTGCGAAAACGTGCATAGTTCACACATTCAATTTTTCAACTTTGAAGATTCATAAAATCTGTTAGGGGTGATATACACCTTTACACAAAAACAAAAGCTGGGTGTTGATATCGCTCTAAGCATGTGCTCAAACAAGCAGCAATAGCATACGTACATGTCATGTATATCGTACTAGAGGGATCCATATATCGTTGATGTCTTCGAATCTACAGAAACATACGTACCAGCACTGCCACTTATTGTGCAAATATCAGCACCAATTGTTACTTAAGCAGCACATTAAAAGTTGGTCAAAACTTTAAATTTAAAAACAGTTGGAAAGGAAAATTTGGAACTGCTGAAATTTTGACTATTATATATGCACTATATATAGTACAAAGAGGTGTCATACAGATTGCTCTTTATTCTAAACAGTTGATACTGGTATTTGCATGCACCAATACTGATGTTACAACAACCTTCTATATACTGAGATGTGACTTTAGCACTGTGGGGCAAGCTTGTTGTTTATATTATAATGAATTTTGCATGGGAGGATCAAAGCCGAAAACAGTGCTATATTGCTGATATAGAACCGGATAAGGCAGTTATAGAACCGGAAACACGTGAACAGTGCTATATTGGGTAGTTATAGAACCGGAAATAAAATTAAAGACTTTATACCTCTTGTTTTCGCTGTATATATTGATGGACAAGGTAGTAAACAGTAGGAAACACTGGGATACATCGATGATAAAGTCGTTCTGCTGAAAGATTGGTAAGGTTGGACGTTTTATAATGGCGTGCGAATCTGTAGAGGAAATTCTCTATAACAGTTAAAGCATTGCCTTGCTCATGCTATATGAAAAATAAAGCACTCGGCACTCGGCTTCACCTCGTGCTATATTAGCCATCTCGGCCTCGTTGCCTCGTGCTTTATTTTTCATATGGCACTTGCGGCAATGCTTTAACCTATACTATATATCGCTGCTCTCATTCAGCTTAGCAGTTATTAGGGATCCTTGCATAGCCAGACCAATTCAAGCACCCTTTCGGGAAGGAATCTCAGCTCTCTGTCTTCTTGCACAATTTCTTCCACCCAAAACTTTTATCCCTTTTTCTTAACTCTCCCTTCTTCACCTGAGGTCTTTTCTAACAGAGTCCAGCATCTAGTTACTTTGCATGCCACTACTCGATAATTTATATAAGGAGGTTCAGTTATCTACGATTGTGGTAAGAATTATAATATTAGGAAGTACAGTAACCTACTGTGTAGGTTCATTGTGGCACGAACTACATATGTCAACAGCACATGTTAGTTATGTTTTTTAAATCATATTTTTACACATGGTCAATTACACAAGGGCCTTAGCTCATCCCAACAACATACGTAGCTCAACAGCTTGGCACTTCAGAATATTTTCCTGATTTAATTGTATGTACTATTAACATTTTCTACTATTTCTCGTGTGAAATTAACAAGCTCATTAACCCTACCCAAATTTTTTCCCAATGAGTACATCAGATTATACAGGCTTGAGTGTAGGTAATTTGATGAGTAAGATGATGTTGAATCCCTATATGGCTTTATGGATACTGCTATGTGATGTCATCAAACCTGTTATTAAATGTACAGCTACAGGGTATGTTACTACATCGTAAGGTGGGTTTTCACAGCAAGACATTGTCTATTTTAGCGAATGACTAAATTTGCTAAAATTTGGATGCCCTGCTATTTTTGTCATAAATAAATATTGATCGCATGAGTATTCACAGCATATGTGTCACTTACATTAGCTGCTTCAACAGAAAGAGTAAAGCTCATACAAACACCAGCAAAAAACGTGTTTACTGCTACAACAAATGAGCAAGCTAACGTGTGTAGTCCAAATGAATTGCCATAGAAAATAGCTAACCTGCTGTTCAGATTTCGTCGTACACACATAATCATAATAGCGTGAATGCAAGCACAAAACTGTGTGAAATTCCATCTGGTATGTGCACTAGTCTTGTGTGCCAGTCATTCACCTCCACATCTTGCAACACTGTACGTACATGCACAGAACCTCTCTGTATAGCTAGAATCATGCAAAAGAAATGGTTGCTTGGCGAGTTATATTATCTCCTTAGCCTTAACCTCTTCTGTATAATAATAGCAAGGTATTTTATAAAAATGTATATTATTAGTGAGTAATTAATTTTAGCAAACTCGATCCTTCATTCACTAAATTACCATACGTACATATGGCGCAAAATTTTGACAGTGGATTAGGAAAATTTTGACAAGTAAAAATTTCACAAATGTCAATGGATGCATTCGTTAATTTCCCTGCGCCTACCACTTCATTTTAGCTATAGCTATAGCTACAGTAACATATCTACGTATGTAGCAAGAAAATCCACATTAATATTACGTAACATGCACGTGCATTGTAATCAGTATAAACAACAAATCAGCCACACCCTCTTGTACATAGGTCGGGGGAACTTCTTTTTTGTAATACCGAATTGCTGAAGTAACACCCAATTTCACATCATTGTGCGAGAGTTAGTTTACAATAATTTATGGGCTTCTAGAGGGTGTGTCTTGTGACTCACGAGCGGCATGAACTTCAACATTAAAGCTGCTTCAATTGCAGGCGAACACATTTTTCTACGTAATGGTCCTGATGGGTCTGGCAGGCCATTTGAATCATTCTAGCTCATTTCACAGATGAATAATATTTTAACAATGACAACTTCGATGAAGAATCATGTGATCATGAATGCAAGCACAAGGCATGAAGCTGAAGAGAAGAAATAGCTATTGGATTAGTTTACTATGCATGATTATAGTGTATGCCATGCAATAACAAAATGATTGTATAGTGTGACAGGGAACTGTGTACATTTTGATTTTCCAAAGAAAGTGCCTCACTGATATAATTTCAATTCAAGTGGCAATCGACAGAAACATCATCAGCAGTAAATAGCTAAAATATTAACGAATTGCTGGAAATTTTTCGAAGTCGTCAATACTATCTCTGGTCAAAAGTTTGCGCTGTGCTGCATATTTCAAGGGAATATGGAGACACACTATAAAACCGTATTCATAGAATATAACCACAATAGATATATACCTTATGGTTAGTTACAAAGCACAATGCTCATGAAGATATGTATTTATCACTGGGAAATGTTTATAGCTGTGGCATGTTTGTTTAGAGAAGAAAGTTTAGATGAAAAATTTCAACAAACCATCACAAATTTGGGGCATCATGAAGTTCTTAATTAATTACTAATTTACTTCTCTAAATGTCAACCCTTATATACACACAAGTGATTATTGGGGCGAGCCTGAGCGAGTCCCACACTAGCGAGTTGACCCACTCGAATTTTGGTGTCATCAACCATGCACAAAAAATTATGACAAAATCGGGAAACTTACACGTGCTTCGAGAAATTCAATGGCGTAGATTACTGCGCACCCTTATATGGTTCATGTTATTGTCCATGCCACAGTAAGTTAACAGCATATATTACATCACTTCCATATATGGTTCGTGTTATCGTCCATGCCACGGAAAGTAGAATTGAATCGTGAACAGAGATTAAGGCATAGAAGACAGCTGTGTAGCCCGCTGTGTAGAGAACGAAGGGACATGCAGAGAGACTTGAGTAGGCAGCATGAGTCTATGTGGCGTAGGCGTGTTGCCTGCAAAGACAGACCATCTTGCAGCAAAGAAGAGCATTAATTTGTGTTCATGCATTTATATATAAACTCTCCATTATTATAATTTATTGTATTTTGCGTGGGCGGATCAAAGGGTACAACCGTTCTATAACTACCATAATGTGTCAGCAGGTAGTTATAGAACTGTGGTTGGGTAGTTATAGCACTGTGGTTGGGTAGTTATAGAATGATAGAGTAGTTATAGAATGGTAGCTCATTGACACTTTTCATCAAAGAAAACCATTCATTTGTGTTTTATTCACACATCAGTAGTGTAAAATACAATAAAACACTTAAAGCACTGCTGCTTCGTTTGTATGAAATATACAGCTCTTGGTGAGGGTCTCGTGACAAATATAGCACTCAGCTTCGCCTCTACTATATTTGCCACTCGACTCTCACCTCGAGCTGTATATTTCATACAAACTGGCGGCAGTGCTTTAAGTAATACATAAAGCTACATGCAGGCACTTTACTACTCAGGCTCGTCCCAAAATCAGGCTCGCCTCATGATGCCCCAAAATGCACTAATGGGTAGCTATCAGATGTGAGATGGCTCAAGGAAAAACCCTGAGTAAAACTGCAAACTGCTTAGCCAATTCTTGGCAATAAACACATGCGCCCAATCTTAGATTGTTGCTATATATAGTTGTGGAGTGGTCATGAAGAATGTATGCCGGAAATTGTGTTCATGGAAGAGCTTCTTTGGTAATTCTGGTCATATATATTATGCAAGTGGGATTTACCGTTTTTCATCACCTAAATGCCGCAGTTTGATAGTAGCCGACTAGCCGCCCTCACACAGTGACATGTCGATAAACATAAATTAATAATTAATACCTTGCAAGCTACTTTGGACAAATGCCTCAGTTAGTTACCATAACATTTTGCACTGTGTTACCCTATCAAATATTTTATTTGTAAAACAGAGATTTATCGTACAATTTTTTCTTCTTATATGCTTGCTAGAGAATTACATGCAATCAGCTCCATGCGTTGAGATAAAATAAATGTATTAACCATTCATAGTTGTGCAAGGGAAGACTTATTTTGCAAATCTAGTGTCGTAGCTACGTATATTAATCTTCAATTGCTACTGTACATACGTATATAACATTTATATAGTCAATGATAGCAGTGTTATAGTTATAATTTATCCATCTACGTATGTAATCCAATGGTTGACAGAGAACTGCTAGGATTGGATGATAACAAAAATTTCACATCACAATACATCGTGAGGGTAATTATCATGATAATCAATATCTCCACGACGTAGCATGAATGATGTTATAAATTTGAATGCTTTTGAGCAATACGTACATCTTTTGATAATCATGAAATTAAAGATAATACTGTACATGGGAAAATTTTGGAGTGGGAAAAAATTGGTGAATTTGGCAAACTGTGTAATATTTTACTTGCCAATTAAATCTTTTAGATTATTCCAGTTAGCTACTGAAATACGAAGCGTTCACGTGCACCTTAAAATGCTTAAACGGATGCTAAATACAGCACTATCTTACTCCTTTAACCTTGTTCACAACACTGAATGCTTCGTTTACTAAGGTCACGCCCATCAACAACATTGATTCTACATGATGAATCCTGATGTATAAGCAAAATGAATAGCTGTAGAACTGGTTATGACCAATCACGGAAGGTTCAATTTCATTACAAGAAACATGCAAACCCTCAAATTACTGTTTACGTGCCTTCAAATGAAATTCTTATTAGATTATACACTTCCAAAAGTATTTATAATTTTCAATGGTTTATTAAATCGGCCTAGTCAGCTCATTCGCCAATATTTTACCCGCCAATTGGTTCAGGTTAGCCTATCCGCCAATATTTTACCCCTCCAAAATTTTCCCACGTACAGTATTGTGTTGACGATGTCACAATATTAAAAATTTCTCTTTCAATTGATATCGATTGTCAATTTGTCGTGACACGTTAATTTCGTAATTTACAATAATATCATAACATTTCCCAACTCCATACACAACTAGCTGTGTTGGGATAATAATGCAATATTATCGTCACTTTGCAATAATCAAGGATACAAAAAATTGCAAACATTTTCAAAGTACGTAGCATGTGTTAATTGCTGCATATTCCAGTGCAGTGTAAATGTATGATGGCAACCAATACTGAAATCAACCAATGGACGAGCATTTACGTACAAAAGACATCATGTAGCTCTTATGGTAACTACTCATATTGACTGACACTGCACTCCATCACTGCACAATAATGTACAGTATGGATGTCTACAATTTCACACAAATAAAAATAAAAACACAAGCAACACAAAGAAGCAGTCCATTAAATTTAAAAACTTGCTTATAACTAGAACAAATACTACGTATGAAGTACATACAAATTTTTCTATATGTATGTATGTATATACGTACGTATATACAGACAAGGTTACAGACGCAAATCACTTATTTACATGTCTATACAAAGAGGCTCTGTCCATTATGATCTTACAAGCCACTGAAGCCAGTCATTTAGCTTACGTGGGGACATGAAAACGGGAGGCTTATGAGACTAGTACATGTAGCTACAATATTGGGTTACACATACGTAGCTTTATATGTGTAGGCCTATCCTAAGAAGAGAGATTTTGGACATCAGTTTTGCTCTATTTTCTGATGTTTCAACTGAGCACTCTGTCACTGCATAAGCTCATCAGCTAAGTTTGCTGCAGGAGTAACATGCAATGGTATTGAGCTGGGAAGCATTCTACTCTGTTTCAGAATAGCATTTTTCTCTTTTGCTAAAGTAGTCAAGCTACAGTAGAATAGACCTTCAAAGCACAAGGTAAAGAAATTTAACTCAAGTATACGTAGCAGCAATTCTTACTAAAATATATGCCTCATCGTAAAACCCTTTATACTGAGCTTATGATAATGGCCAGCCATCAGTCATTTTCCAGCCAATTTTAACATTTGACCGACCACACTTAATTTAACCAGACAAATTTACTATTATACATTGTCAATAAATTTACGTACAATAAGAAAATGAAACCCCGGACAATTTCATAAGTACTGTATTGGCAATACATCACTGGTACATACGTACCATAATCCATGATAACACTATATTTTCTTATAGTCATATCACTAAACTACACGACAAAATTGCCAAGTTTAATATCCACTTTCCAATTTTAATTGGGTCATACCCATATGCACAAACTATATACACATGATTTTACCATGTGTATAACATATAGGAAGGGACAATGTAGTTTAAGATTCACAAAATTAAATTCTAAACAAGCAACATGTACGTAGCTATTCTATTAGCAAAGATTTTTGAAAGTTAGAGTTGGGAAATATTATGATATTATCGTATAGTGTGGTATTAAAGTGTCACGATAATCGATATTGAAGAGAAATTTTTAATATCGTAATATCGGCAGCATGATATTATCGACAATACCGTGATTATCGTGAGATTTATTGCTCAAAAATATATAAATATTTATCCACTGTTCACAATTTTAGTGCTTGTTATACTGTACTGCTAGCTAAAATGATATCGTGATAATTACTCTCATAATATATATTGTGACATGGAATTTTTGTTATTAAAAGATTTGACCATACATATTAGCTATGTAGGGAGGTATATTCCATTGGCAGAAAAATTAAATTTATAATTTCAACTCCAAAATTGGTCGATTTTACAAACTAATACCATACACCAGCATACATCCTGTATTGGTGTACTACAACATAATTGATTTAATTTTTGAATACTTAAGTTAATCCCCTCCATTCAGGGTATACTTAGGATTCACATCATATCAAGTATTATGGAATTGCAAGCATTATATGGGAATTTATAGTTACACATTACACACACAATGATACGCACATTTCTTCCTGGTGATGATGCTTTGCAACAAGGCGTACCAAGCTGACATATTTCTCACACTCCACCATCACACTACGGACTTTGCTCTCATCATAGGGAAGGTCTGGGACTTTGTCAATGGTCATAATATCCAACTCTTCTTCTACTTCGATATCACTTTCTTCTTGGCTACTGGTTCCCTCAGCTGGATCCAACTTAGGCTTTTTTGGTGACGACTCGTAAACATCATGTACAGGGTCGCTTTTGTTGAAGAGATAAATTGTTGAAAGTGGGCGCGACGAGTTCGCAAACATAACTTTCCGGGCATGAAACATGTGCATCTTTGGATAATTGTGGTCGTGAACGACAGCCTTCTCCCAGTCTATCACGGTATTAGTTTCTGACGATGCCATGGCGTATCGGCAAATGTGTCAACAAACGTATCGACTCTAATAAATTCACTTACGGTTTCTCTATTTAAAGTGCAGGGTTATATAGTTATACTGGTAATTCGGTACTAACGTGAACTGCAGGATGGGCTTTCTAGTTTGTTGTTCAGCAATTTTGAGGTATATGTTTATAAAGTCATCCTGTAAATTTGACAATGTTGTTTGATTTGTTGTAGCTCATATACCTCCGTACTGGTCGAGCCGGACTCAGCCGGTCAGAACTGATCCACCATTTTAAGCTCTATATGTAAGCTACGTAGCTACATACCTGGAATAAATTTACTATTATAGATTTCAATAAAGCCAGCTAGCCAATGGTTGACCTCCATTCGGGCCTATCACTGCATGTGTCATGCGGTTTTCTTCAGTGCCCATGCAGTGACACAGATAAGCTACACCCCCGGCATGGCTCTGCAAGCCATCCATGCATGTTCGTGTATTATACAAGCTCCACACAAATAGCTGTAAAATCCTGTTAGTTGCATTGCTTTATATTAAAATTTAGCTGGCCGGTTCATATCCGGCCAACTTGAGTCAGTGTCAACTAGCTATGTTATCATACAACAATACAAGGACTGAACATGCAGTTAAAGACTTATGAGATTTTAAATTTCTAAAAATAGGTGAAAATTTGCATGCGAACTTGGAAGGTTTTCGCAGAGTGAGTCAGATAGCTAGCTAGCTATATTTGCATGCATGATGTTTTTAATTTTGCTACAGCTCAAATGCTAATATCGCTACAGGCAGCAAAAGGAAACATCTTAAATTTCAAAACTTATTATACAGTAGCTAGCTAGCTACTAGCTACAATTTTTGCAGTATAGAAAATTACTTCAGCTTATATAATTAGTCCCTCAGGCTCATGTTGTCAGATCTACAAACTGACGTGCAGGGCACCTTATCACCCTGCGCATCAGTCAACACGAACGTGATTATCTTCTACTTTCTTTTAGCCTAGCTAGCTATGCTATTAGGTGGCTAGATAAGGTATCATCAGAAAATTGTTTTAATTAGCTAAGTGCTTTAATTTGATTCAAGACCATAATTTGAGTTTTGTTTTGACTGCTCTTAAGTATATGGTGTACAATTACATGGTAAAGTTTATCTTACTACTTATTACCACTTAACCTGTGTACATAAGTGATTATACTCTTATACACATATATAGCTACCAGTGATGAGCTACTGGAAATTTAAATGTCCTATGTATACATGGGTGGACATGGGTGTGTTGATTGGATAACAAGGGTATGATAGCACATGTAAACTGCATTATAATAGCTATACTGATTCCCTTAGACAATTCTGAGCTATACATGTATGTGTAGTTATACTGTATATATTTATGGTTAAAGATCAGGGATAAATGTTTACAAGCCCCAAGGCATAAATGATTACCTATTCATGGAGTATATTATTATAAGGTAATTCATATGCAGAGCAGATAATACTAATTACCACTTCTATGGCATATAGCTGCGTAGCTAGGTGTGTGCTAATAATAATACATGAGTGGGCACAAGGGTGATTAGAGTAGTGTTCAGTGCTTATTGTACTTATATGGAGATTTGTTAGGTTCAAGCGTACGTGGTATTACAAAAAATTAATTAATAACTTAGCACTATAGCTACTAGCCGAAAGCCATTGTGCCATAAAATGATGAAAGTTAAAAGTTAGGTGAATTGATACTTCAATATACTAGATTATGAGCTAAAAGAAGGCAGCCTGACCGATTGCTATTAAAGGCCTTTTACTACTGGCAATTGATCATCAACAGACTTGAGCAGCTTATAATGCATGTAATGTAATGATGATGTAATGTAATGACGATGTGATGTAATGATGATGTAATCTGATCATGTAATCTGCATGTACGGTAGGGCTGAAACGAATATGAAATTTAGAGTTTGAATGGCAAAGCGAATGAATAGTTTGAATAAGCCATTTTACTATTAAAGTACATGATTTATGCTAGAAATACATAAAATGTAATTCATTTACTGAAACACCTTTAAATTTGTAGTTAATTACAAAATATGCAGCAGAAAATTTATTCACTGTACATCCGAATACTCTCTTGGTATTTGAATACATATTCAACTGAGCGAATATCCGAACAAATCAAATATTTGTTTCAGCTTTAATGTACAGTGGTTTGCAAAGTTCTTGCATCAGAAACTAAAAAGCAGAAGTTGTGATTGGCATAAAAATAGCCGATCATATCATACTATCACAATTTCTGCTTTTTTGTATATCGTGACTTTCAATTCGATTATTTGCTGATATTTAATGTCTACGACCACACCACACTGAAAGCACCAGTTCTTGTCTGAGCACTGAAGTTACGCAGGATGGGTGACCGCCTGGGAATCCTCTGTGTTGTAGACTTCTTAACTTTTTATCAATGTAAAACTATTCTGTATATCGTGACTTTCAAATTCGATTATTTGCTGGTTATCTAACGTCTACGACCACATCACACTGAAGCACCAGTTCTCGTCTGATCACTGAAGTTAAGCAGTGTCAAGCAGGGTTAGTACTTGGATAGGTGACCTCTTAGGAATCCCCTGTGTTGTAGACTTTTTGCAATTTTTAATCACAAATTTAAAACTATTCTGTATATCGTGACTTTCAAATTTGATTATTTGCTGGTTGTCTAATGTCTACGACCACACCACACTGAAAGCAGCAGTTCTCGTCTGATCACTGAAGTTAAGTAGTGTCGGGCAGGGTTAATACCTTGATGGGTGACCGCTTGGGAATCCCCTGTGTTGTAGACTTCTTTATTTTTATCAATTTCTGTGTATCGTGATTTTCAAATTCGATTATTTGCTGGTTTGAATAACTAATGTCTACGATCACACCACACTGAAAGCACCAGTTTTTGAAGTTATAAGCAGTGTCAAGCAGGGTTAATACCTTGATGGGTGACTACTTGGGAATCCCCTGTGTTGAAGATTTCTCAATTTTTTAGCAATTTAAAATTATTCTATATATCGTGACTTTCAAATTTATTTGCTGGTTATCTAATGTCTACGATCACACCACACTGAAAGCACCAGTTCTTCATTATTGTTGTTGTTGTTATTGTTATTGTTGTTGTAAGTCCTGCTATTTGCAGTTGAGTCTGATTACCACTAAGCCTCCACCGTTTATGCAATGCTTCTATTTAGCCAACAATCTCACGCGCACACGTAACTATAATTAGAATATTACACAGAAGAAATCCTTTGATCTTTGGGGTCCTTAAAAACCCCTAAGAAACCTCAAGCAGGTTTCTAAAACGTTTACTTAGAGACCTGCCTCCTTCTAGAACAACAGGCTAATAAGAGATAATAACTAGCACTGCTACTTATATAGTAGACCATAATGATATTGATTGTGGGTTTCAATTACTTACCATTAGCTGTAAAACTAGTAGAACCTAAAACCATCAATTTTGGGTTTCAATTATTTACTGTTTCATCTATATATAAATCAAAATTCATAATATCAATTCTCGCAAGATTCCATATAAATACAATGGGGTGCTGGTGGGTATGTGGATGGGTAACCAGCTATTTAGATAGATAGCTATATATATATATATTAAAAAGCTACAATCAATCCCAACAAGCCTTTATATAAATATCATGACACTGACAGATTAGCTAATGAGTCATATTCTAAGTAGGTTAGCAATCGTTCATGTGATCCTTCCGTTTAGCCAACAATCTCACAAGCACACATAGGTAACTATAATTATTCATTTTGCACACAAAAAATTTCGTACACTTTTGCACTATTAGACTGTGACAAAAGTAGTTCACTGTACATGTATATCTGATGAATTTTTAATCTAAACCATTAATTTTGTTGTTTCAGTTTAATTAGAAGATAGCTACATATATTGTAGCTAGTTGTCAATACAAACCATGTATAATCCATAAATCTAAGGTGTGATTACTTCTTAACTAACTGTTTTGTCTTCCTTTAGTGAGGGTAAATACATTGAACATTTGGGATATTGTAAAATAAACATTGCTACATCGTACATGTTGTGTACTTAAAGCTACATAGAGACATTAATTTCCTAGAGACGAATTGATTTTACAGATGAGTACTTCATTCTGTCTGCCATTTTCTGTACTTTTAATTTATATGTTTTATGTTTTATTGCCCTCAAAATTGACTTTATAGCATAAATAAATTATGACATAAATAAATTATGACATAGCAAAACGTCACACCTTAGGTTGCCGTGGGCCATTGTTCATAACCATTATAAGCATTTGAATAACTTCCTAGACCACATTTAGGTGTTCACTGGTGTATCTTTGGAATGTATCTTAGGAAACTGGGTTTCTGGAAGTGCTCATATAGATTCTTTTGATCTAAGATTGAAAATGTCCTGGTATGTATATAAGACCAGACATTAG
Source organism: Spongia lamella (assembly GCA_963930835.1). NCBI lineage: Eukaryota > Metazoa > Porifera > Demospongiae > Dictyoceratida > Spongiidae > Spongia > Spongia lamella. The sequence goes on along the minus strand of OZ005752.1, from coordinate 2,230,618 downwards.
TATCTGCCATATGGTATGTAGGCTAGAGCTATATACAGATTTTACATAAACTGACAGCATGTAAACTTTTAAATTTATGTTTGGCATTTCCCAGTAAGTACATGCATGCAATCGTAGCAATCTAAATCAAGTGTTGTTAAACTGAATGAATTTGTATATTAACTAAAAGCTATATACGTAGATGACGAGTTACAGTTAACTGAGAAATTCACATTTTGCTGTTAGCTTACTAGTGAGGTTGACCAGTAACGGAATTGAAAGGCTAACAATTTGTATTTATATAATGACCAAGATCTGGGAAAATCAGTCATGTAGCTACGCGCATTGTATTATTTCAAGAAATCACCATTTAAAATATTTAGGGACCATCCATAATTTTCAGCATTTTCACAAGCGTACAGAGAGTACTCTTTTTACATACCCCCTCCCCCTACCCAAAAGCGTACTATTATACAAATGTTGATTGGCTAAACTTGTTTCATGTACAGGTACAGTAGCCAAGACCAACATTTTTAAAGTGTACAACTGGATTTACCCCCTCCCCCTAGCGTACTCTCTGTACTCTTGTGAAAATGCTGAAAATAATGGATGATCTCTTAGTTAATTTACACAGACTACTCCCTGTAACTTGCTGACTTTTATTATCAGCAATAAACTTAGTAATCTATTAACTTTCATATAGTTAACCCTGTAAATGACTGATGGTTGAATTTTAGGCTGTTGGAGGGCACTAATTTTAGGCTAGTGGAGTGAGGGGGTGGGCGGGTTGGATGGAGGGGAGGAAGGGGTGGGAGGTGGCTCAGCAAACCATTAAGTACTGTATGGCACTGTTTAAAGTAGAAAAAGCCACCAAAAATAAGCACAGGATGCCAATACCACACTACTAGACCAAGGAGGCGTCTAGCTAGAAAAGGGAGTAGTTGCCAGTCCCACCCACCCAATTGATGCCCCCAATTGATGCCCTCTATAGGTGCCTTTCTCACATTCATGACTCTACAGGGTCAGCAAATTACCCTCCAGAAAAGCAGGCCCATTCATATTGGCCAGTAGAGACACTGTGTATGGATAGTCCTTGAGTGTAGCTAAAAGCCTGTGTAATAAAATGGAATGCATATTTTGTGCCTACATGTTTGACTTTGCAGACCCAGTCACATATAATTAGTATGCAATTTATATGTAACATAATTATATGATCATGTAAATATGTACTAAACAAAAACACCCTGGGTGTAAAAAAAAGTGCAAGGCCAATCAGAAGCAGCATTGCAAACAGGTGCGACCAAAAACTTTGATATTGGTTGAGGCGAAGAAGTTACTTATCAAAAATCTTTTTAACTACTTGAATGACATACAATAGTTTATAGTATATTTTTACAACTATGATTGGCTTTGTCACTGGCCTCGCGACTCACTATCATGAGTCTTGATTATAGCGACTAGTAGTGAGCCTAATACTATAGTCACTAGGTAGTTGCATTGATACTATAGGATATATAGTCATGATAGTGTAGTTACGTAATCATGTTCTTAATCTGTGGTACCAATTTAATTTTAACTAACCCTTCCTGACAAGATTGTACTTAGGTGTGACGCCACAAATCTATGTATAAGACATGCATGAGTGCATGTCAATTTAGCATTGTGAGGGAAGAGGTTTTTTTAACATGGGAATATAGAATTGCCTTAATTGAGCCCATAAAACCATGGCACTAATAAAATTACTATACACACGGAATTCCTTGGATCATGTACCACGACAAAGGCTGCATAAATGTACAGTCCCACTGCAAGCCAAAGATTTCAATAGCAATAAATAAATTCTCAAAATTTTTAAGCTTCGTATCTGTTCTAGAATTGCAGATGTTGATGCTTATACATACCAATTGAATTCAACTTGCTACTGGTTGAGTATAGCTGTGTACATCAATTTTATGTTATGTAATAATGTAGCTACGTTGTACTAATAACTAAATTTCAAGTTTTGGGATCATTTTTAAGTTGTGCATGGGCACTAGGTTTTTGATGAATGTAGTCACTAAGGTATATATATGCTGGTAGGATAAAATGTTTCTAATAATTATTTTGACCATGAAGTAGCCACAAGAAGCTCAGAGCACTCTACAAACCCAAGGAGATATTTACATAGCTGGTAGTTATGTATGCTCTAAATCTTGTATTCTGTACTACATAGCTTTGTAACTAATATAGCTAGCATGAAACACCTGCAGCTTCTCTTCAAAGATATTAATACCACTTTGGCTTTTCCCCTGAACAGGGCTTAGATCAGCCTTGTACGTACGTAATGGTGTACACAACTAGTTGTCAGCATGTATTGAGATTTTTACACAAGCTAATAATTATTTGTACGATCAATGCTTGCAAAACCAGAGAGTATAAATCTGGAAGGTAATTGAAGTGTAACTGTAATATTCAGCAGATTTAGTGGCACTATATTTTCCAAATATAGTCACTACTACAAATACTCAATGGACATATGATTCCTGATTAACTTTATTACATGCTGCATGTATTTCGAGACTTTACAAAGTGATGTATCCGAGACAACTTTGCTGGAATGCATCCGATGACTCCATGAAGTAATTTCTCTTGTAGTCTCGCGATGACTTAATTGTAAGATATGAGTAGCCAATAATGACATCAATAGTTTCTATATTGTTTTATGTAAGAGTTTAATTAGTATTGATGTATTTAGTTATGTAATTTGAGACAAGCAGCGTACTTGAGTATGAAACCACAGACAGATTATACAAACAGCGTTCACTTCTAAAGTTTCTATTGAGAAATTCAAAGGTGTACAATGAATGCTTAGATGTGTTATTTCTCAAGCCGCAGGCAAGAATATACCCACAGATTCTGAATGTTTAAACAAACAAATCATTCAATTGCAATTCATAGAGGAGGCCTTGAATGACAGCCTTTGAATAACTTGTATATTCAATAAACTGACAATGTATATATAATCTTATTGGTATATGCATTGGAGGATTAATGAAAGTTGTTATCGTATGTATATCATTCTGTATATGCATGGATGGTTATGTTTATGTTATAAAGTTTATGTAGTTACATCTTATTGCTATGAATGATTTATCGCCATTGTTTTGGCTATATTATACGTAGCTATGGTAAGAAATTATGGGCTAACTGATATCAGTTTGCTTTATGTAATCTGTTTTGCAGGCAATGCAAATTACAAAAGCAAGACATTGGTTTACTGTGTAGCTGCATTGCTAGCGCTAGTATTCAGTGTGGCCATGATAATACATGAAGCATCAACTTTTTATGTATTGCCAACTGCTATTAACAGTGAGCTCTTAATAGAATATAGGATTGATGATGTTACTATCTTAAGTAACAGAGCATACATACTCATATAACATGACATGCTGTTATTTTACAGTACAGTTCTTTCCTTTCATATACAATTACGTATTAGTAACAATTGTAACAATGTTAGCTATACTGTAGCTTCATGTGTGTAAACTATTACAAAAGCACTGCCAAGAACATCTGCTAAGTCTGAGCATTGCAGTTGCATTAATTTAAGGTGTTGCAAGATTACTGTCTATATTTTCTCTGTATAGCTACACTTGCGTGCAAACCAATGAATTTTAACCGAGTTACACACTTATGGTTAACTTATATTGTACAACACTTAGCTATATTCATAACCATTAGTCAATTGTGTTTGCCCTAAAACCCATTTATACTATAATTCTATATTCGGTGTATTCATGGTTTGCATGTAGCTAGCTATACCATAATATTTACTTGGTAAAATGTGTGGCATCTATAATTATAGCTATAGCTAATAACTGGAGGTTAAAAAGTTATCATCCAGAGCCGGTTAAGACCGAGGGACCATGACCTCTCATTTCTGGGACCACCACTGAAGATGAATGTCATATAACACTATATTAATACTAGCCATTAAAACATGATAACCTGTATAGCCACTAGCTATTATAAGGGTGACTGTATAATTATACTATCAAATGTGCAGCATTTACCAAGTATATAGCTAGAGCTATACAAGGTACACACACACACACACACACACACACACACACACACACACACACACACACACACACACACACACACACACACACACACACACACACACACACACACACACACACACATACACACACACACACTACACATACATATATGTTATAGCAATAGCTTAACTTTAATGTTTCAAATCAGTATAATTAACAAGATGGTTTCTAGTATTGGAGGAAACCTCAGTTACCATACAAATAGATAAGACAAGCTGATTAATTTTATTACAAAAACTGAATGATACAAACCATGCAATAATCTTATTGAACTTATAACCTTACCAGCTGCAGATTGCTGCCACAAATTGTACCACCTTACATTCAGTTATAGTGTAATTGCATCATACTGTGTACATTTATTAGTTTGTTTCCAAGGTAGCAATACTATATAGTCACATCTATAACGACTTACCCATGAGCTAATTTGTACATGAGAATGAAATAACATGTGAATTTTCTAATCACTATAGTAACTGCCATGCATGGCCATGCTTTTGTGTATAGAGCATGTAAAGCTCATCAAATATTAAAAATGTACATTTTTATACATTTATACATTTTTGGTCATGGCATAAAGTATGACATTACCGAGACTTGCATTCATCATAATGTTGAATTGGTAGGAAACCCTGAGTAACGATAACTGTATCATTATCATATAAGTTCAAATGTCAATTAGCTTATACTTTGTACATATAGCTGTACATTATGTACTAGTCATATGTCATTACAAGACTTCTCATAAAATATATTGACATGCATTCTTATCAATGCCTTAGGCATCTATGCATGCATGATATCGGATGTCAATAAATTTCATTTCACATAGTTAACACTATATAGTTGCTTGTGTGGCTGCCAGCTGTAAAATTAGTAATAATATTAACACTCTTATAGCTTAGATGTTAGCTATGCATTAGCATTTAGCAGAGTTTTAATAATAATAATAATAACAATTTTATAATGATTAAAGTAACGTGATATAGCGTATCAATTGTATAACTGCATAGCCAGCTAAGTTAGTCTCTTTTATCTATGCCTTTTATTATAAGTACATGGTTTAATTGGCTAGTTGTGATAATAAACATGACTGTCTTTCATTATCTCATTCATTAAAGACTATATACAAATAGCTGTAGTAATTGGCATATGCCTACTGTCACAATGCATAATATAAAACAGTCATGCAAGTTACCTTTTAAAGCATTTATTAGCACTGGTAACCATGGTTAGTCTGTTAGGGATGCCATAAAGTATCTCTGTTATAAATTGACTATTGCATGTGCCTAAACACAGAAGAGCAGTCTACCTGCATGTTGAGCCACTAAGAGTATACGTTTATATGTTAACCATGTAGCTATGGTGCAGCTATCTTGCAGTTTTGTAGCCAATAATGAAATGAGTCTATGATATGTACGTACCATAACTAGTTCAATTGCAATCCTCACATTGTAAAATGGTGAAAACTGTGGCAGCACAGTGACGTTCACTATATTTTCAGTGGACGTCATTGAAAGTGTTTATTGCTTTCAGTGACGGCCGTCACTGAAAACATTAGTGCATGAACATCACTGTGCTGCCACAGTTTACTACTTAGTTTTTACAGTGCATGTAGTGATTAAACAATACAAGCATTGTGCCCCAGCTGTATCGGGCCACACAACTGTTAACAAAGGCAACAGAATACGGGGCACTTTCCCCCAGCTAGAATTTGTCTTACTACTTTATTGTGCCCCCACACTTTTGAGTAAGTTCAACCACCCCTGAGTCTGTTGTGTATTAATAGCTATTGTCAGGTTTATCTCCACCCTGCATGAAATCAGGAGGTAGCTATATGTAGTCCTGTACATGCAGTATAACAATAAGCTGATTGCTATGAAGAATGGTTAATGAAATAGCTATCATCAATCATGTGCCCATTATCCACATTGTGTTGTCTGAATAGAGACCAGCTAAAGCTGCTCTATGAAACCATTTCAAATGATGCATAGTGGTAGGAAGACAGTGAAGTTGCTTTTGAATTAGAATCCAGATCAGTAGTTTTGATAGTAAATAAACTTATCAATTTTATGGTTATAAAATTATGTGTATGTATCTACTCTTCAAGGGTATTATAAGTAGTGTCATTTGAGACATTGCTGCACACCTAGATGTGTCACAAAATCACCGCAGGAATTTCATCACTAGCAAAACAACATCTGTAAAGTCTAAGTATGACATCAGCTGTCACACTGCATGCTAATACGTAGCTACATGGCTACATTGAGATTCATGGTACAAGTACGAGTAAACTTCTTAAAATTAAAATTTTGGATTATCTACTATATATTAACATAAACATGAGCTTTGTGCACTATAGAAATATGAGATGATAAAATGGACATTTACATGCATGTTACTGGAGAAACTAAAATGCCTAGGTATGTCACTATACATACGTAGCTACGAAGATGCAGTGTATGGCTATATTTCCAGTATCCACATGCATGGTAATGTACGTACATGCACAAAGCAATATTTCAGAACCCGTAAAAATAAAGAGAATACGCATGCATCTTCATGACCACTAGTAACTACTTCACACACTGTAACTAAGCAGTGAAAACTGTAGCAGCACGGTGACGTTCATTAAAATAGTTACAGTGAATGTCACTGTGGTGCCGGTGCCACAGTTTTCACTACTAAGTTTTTACAACGCCTTGTTTACTGAATATTAAAGTGCAGAGTTTAGCCTATACCTAATACCTGTGATTTCAAGCAAATAATATAGTTCTTTTGTATTGCAGGTTTCAATAATTGAATTGTATAGCAAAGCTGTTCTACCTCTGTGCATTTAATTTTCTTTGATGGTTTTCATACAGCTGCACTCTTCAGGATGTAGTAAATTGTCTCAAGTGGCTCCATTGAATCTATGAATAGGATCAAAAGGATAAGCCTCTTAAGACAATGCAAACATAAAACTGTTAGGGTGACAAGAATACTGAAACTAATAGCTACATAACTGCACTATGCACCACAAAGCAGCTAGCTAGTACATAAGAAATCCATTCTGCAATCATTATAGCTATGCATGCAATATGCCTCCACAGAAGATAAGCTTGCTGGTCTATGTAGCTACTGTACATTCACAAAATTTTATTATCAGCAGCTAGCAAGAGTCCATAATAGAGACTCTTGATTTAATATACGTATATGAACACAATCATTGTCTATTTTGTAATATACGTAGTCATGCATGTACCTGCACAATTTGTTGAGCTCTAATCTAGCTGTGTATTGTGTAGTTCATTTATTTATCATTGTTACGTATCTACTTTACCTGTTAGGCACTGGAGGGTGTACACAGAAGGCTTAGCCCGTACAAGGTGTTTACCCAAAGCCAGGGGAACCTAAGAAACAAATGGTCTAATAAACAAGGTGAGACAATTAAATATGGATCAAGGAAAGACCCGCCAGACTCAAACCTGCAAGCCACTCGGATATATGATGGGTCGTATAAAGCATGCAGTTGGCAGTAGCCATATAAGGTGAGCAATATCTATCACCTTTACAGAACATGTGAAATCCATGATCAGCTATATATGTAAATTGTGATCTGGTAATAGAGAGGCTCTTAAAAATCCAATATTCTATGAGTGGAGTAGCATCCTTGTGAATAAGTGTTATGTGTGTGTGGGAATTTCTTTCACACAAATATTTTTATTATCGGCAAACCTTAGTAAAGATGCCATTTAAAAGCATCAAATTTCTATGCCAGATGCTTGAAATATGATTAATGTGTATGTTGGTGTCTAGTATCTTGGTTGTTTTAAGATAACTTGCGGCTTTACACAATAGCATCAGTAAATCAATTACTACAAATAGGTCGGACGATAACAGCATTATACCCTTCAAAGGCTGGATGATAAAGCATGCAGTCAATTTACGTACCAAGCCTAACATAATCATCACCAGCTGCTTGCAACAAATTCCATTACGTACCTAGCATTCCCTTGCAGTACAATATCAATATGTCATGTACAAATTTTTACTTATGCATGCCTACAAACTCAGTCACAAGCATAAATGTATGGGTATATATAATGTAACCAATAGTTAATACTCTGATAACAACTGAGACACTACATAGAAAGCATTGTATCATTTTGTTCACCTGACAAACAGACACATGGTCTGTGACATGTGCTACTTGGCTGTTCAATGGATATATACCATAAAGTAAACAATTTTATCATATGCGGTCTAACAGTGTACATGGATGGTTACTTAAAGTAATAATATTATAATTATAATGTGTGCTTTAGTTAAGCTAATAAGTTGCAATAAGTTTTCTTTACACAGCTGTAGGATATAATCTTACTATTGGGTTTAAAAATAACCTGCGGCATTGTTTATAATGGAAATCATTGATTCATATATTGCATGTCACATAAGAGGATTCATCATTCAATTACAGTAAATACTACACAATTTAGCTGTAAAATTACAGTAAGGCTTTAATTGTGTAGATTGTCATGTAACGTAAGTGGCTAGCATGTATGATTATGCATGCAACTCAGAAATTCAGGATATTAACGATAAACTTCCCTGCATGTGAAGGTTATCTATACCTGGTATAAACAAACAACAATTGGCTTAAATTTAAGCTACGTAGGTAGCAACAACATCTTTGCATGGTGTGCAACTTTTGTTAGATTGGTTTAGTATTTTTTGTTTCAGTGCCACACAGAAGTCCCCTTAAAGTACTCTTACATATTATGAAATACACACCATGCAGAATACACAACTTGCAACAATATAATTATTATCATTATGGCAGTGTATACATAGGATTTCCCATGGATAATCTGTGCTAGGTGTGAATCAATTTTGAAGAGATTAATTGTCTCACTACAAATTAGTAGCTCATTAAAATACGTAGGCACTTTTGTAAAACTGATAAGATTAGTGATGTCATCAAGTTTACTGCTGTATAGCTTTGTTACACTGCATGGTATTAAATTAAATAGCTACAACTGTATATGTATGGCCACTCCTAAGCTATATATGGATCAGTATAAATGGAGTGATATAGCTATAGTGTGTGTTAGCTATTGCTTTGTAATATCTTGTATACCATTCTGTCAGCAAGGTGGTAATAACAGTATCAGAATTGAAGTGGCAAATGTACACTGTATAAAAACTGTATATCAGTAGTGAAAACTGTGGCAGTACAGTGACGTTCAATGAACATCACACACAGTCAGGAAGCATTTATTGCTTTGAGTGACGTTCACTGAAAACTTTAGTGAACGTCACTGCACTGTGCTGCCACCATTTTCACTAGCTCCTTAGTTTTTATACAGTGTAGCCAACCATTAATGATGGTATGCAGATACACATGAAGTGTAACCATGGATACAACTATATATTCTAGCTGTATCTCTAGCCATCAGATTTTTTGTCTATAAGTATACCACTGAATGTATTCAAAGCTCATTCTGTATAATTTCATACACATGCATACGACTCACTGATGTTTTGCTACTAAGAGGTAGCTAGTTAGCCATGCATGCATGAAGGATATACGTAGCTAGGTAGTAATACTATGTACAAAATCATTACCTGTTATGGCAGACAATATACATAGCTATGTACGTACAGTGATTGTATTTTGTAAATTTGCGTATGTACGACGTAGTCATAGGCAATTTTTAAGGGGGGGCCCTGTTGAAAAATAAGTTGTGAAAATCTAGTGAAACAATAAACATTTTTAGCAGTCTAGCTTACCTTAACCCTTTATATATATACGTAGCTAGGCCATATTTAAGGAGCAAACTTCACAAAATTTATAATTGAAGTAGCATCAGAGGCCTCATTCTAACTAAGGCCCCCTCTAGAATCACCACTGTATCAGTGTAGTTATGTATTGTGATGATACAATTAAGAATGAACATGCAGATAGTAGTGCGACAAAATTGTTATCTAAACCAATAATTATTATAGCTACTTGCACAGTTTGCACTGCATCTATAGCAGTAGCTATAGCCTAGCTATATGGTGTAAGAATCCATGAACATTAGGTATATGGATCACATGCATCTCTTGCAATATTGTGTATGTTTTATTAAAGTACCTATATGTTCATGGATTCTTAGAGTGTATAGTAGACCACCATACATCTCACTACCTGTCTCCAGCTACATTAGCAAGTACCTTTTATACAGCTACTATGCAATTGTGGAGGTGGGGCTGTATGACTGACAAGCGAAGAAGATAATCATTTCTGCTTTAAAACTATATCAAATAAGGTATGGCTGCAGTCCCACAGCCCCACCCATTAGGTTGCCTATATAGGTCACAAATGTATGTACATGCAATGATGGTCTCGTATACAATTCAGTTGCTAAATCTGTAGCTACGTATACTGCTTACAAACTTGTGTGTTACAAAAATTAATTTTCCTGGCTACACATATACGTAGCTATCAGTAGCAATTCTAGAACTTCTAGAACTGGGGGCCTTAGTTAGAATGAGGTCTCTGATGTAGCAGACCAAGAAGCTATACTTCACTTAGAAATTATAAAGTTTTCTCCTTAACTAATTATTATGGCCTAGGCATGCTAACTGCTAAAATGTTTGATTTAATGGCACCAATGTAGCCAGCTAGCTATACTGTAGTGTTTCATTAACAATTTATTTGGCCTGTGCCCCTTAGTAGTGCTGAGCGGTATTAGCATTTCATATATGGTACGGTATTCTTGTTGTGATATTGTGGTATAACTAAATTATTGCGGAATGAGCAAATAGTCCTAAAAGATCATTTTGCAACATTTTCAACTCACAATAAAATTATTGGTATACTATTTGCCTTTGGCTGCAGTGGTAATGCTAATTTTACTAGTTCAAATGTGCACATGTCTTATTTTCCAGAGAAAAATTTAAAAAACATCGGAATATTTTATAATATCTGTGCTCTGCGGTATTACGGTATTCATAATATTAGATGGTAGCAGAAAACAATATTGCGGTATAACTACATTATTGAGATATTGCTTAGCACTACCCCTTAGTGGGCCCGATAGCTATTATACCTAGGTTAGAAACCTAGCCTGAGTACCTTAGTGGGTTTTAAAAATCGAGTTTTTCACTATAATTGTATATGAGGGTATGGTGCCTAATTGACTTAGAAAATGACTCTTTCAGAAAAACATGGCATTTGTATATAGCAGTCCAGGGTAACTGATCGCTTCAGTTGTGGGTTGGAAAATAAACAATGAATAGAAAAAGTATAGGAGCAATGGTGTAATAGTGGAAGTATTGATGCATAGTTAGTTACTGTACAGCGTAAAATTCTGACAGAGGAAAATTTTGACGAATTGCAGGTAATTCGTCAAATTTTTCCTAGTCAAAGTTCATGTGACTAGTTATAAAATGGCACTTTTAAATTTTTTAAGAGGTAAAGAAGAGGAGCATTTGTCAATATTTCAGAGAGAGGGAATTCGTCAAAATTTCCCCCGTCAGAATTTTACGCTGTACGGTAGTTTTATATTTCAAACCCACTATCAATTTTAATATTTGCATATAAGTAGCAGTGCCGACAAACTGCTCACATCACAGGAGGTCTCTAACCATTTTAAGAACATGTTCTCATTTAGGCACAACCCGTAAATTTCATTCGGTACATGCAATTCCGAGTACTTTCAACCTGGTACCTATCAAAATCATTTCGATACAATTCCGAGTACTTCTATATCATCAATCCTTAGAAATAGCTAGCTGATTAAAAACTGAATATGATTGTTTATGATTTACCGGTATATTACTGAGTATCCATATTTAATAACAACTTGTAGCTAAGTTCACACATCTGTGCTGTGATAGTATAGTGGTAAGTACTTTGCATTGTGGCTGCAAAAACCCAGGTTCGAATCCTGGTCACAGCATAGCGTTTTTATTTTTCGGTCGCACATCTTTTGCACAAGAGTCAAGGGGGTGAAGCATCCATATGCTGTGTACTTGTATCTTCGACCGCGATCGAAGCTCCTGAAGAGTTGTGCACACCACTGAGGTCGTCTCGGCTGTGGAATCCACCGTGCTGATCAAGACTACATTTGTCAACTCTAGGTTCGTTGAATCTTACATTTAACTGTTATGTTCAAAAACATACAAACAGTTCGCCAACATCTACATCGCGTTCAACTTTTGCTCTAATCGTGCTCTAATTTATTAGAAGACAATTACATATAAAGCGCACCATTGTGTTAAGGTTTAGAATGGCCTTTCTTGCTTGCATCACAGCTGGCGGAGGTGTCCCCTTATTCGTGCGATCCAAAGGAAACATACCGCAGGTAATCTTATAGTGATTTTCTGTACGCATTGCTGTCACTGAAGGCTGTTTCTTGTACGAGTGCTTGTAGCCTGTACATAAGTGACGAATTATACAGTACTACGTAGTTGTAAAAGATATAGTTTTGCGAATGGTGTAGTATGACTATTGCATACCTCGTATGTATTAAAATGTGTTTGTATGTGTGTTTGTGTGCGCTCGCATGTTCTGTGGTACTTTTCCTGAATGCATTCTCATTACATTGAAAGTTTGGTCATATGTATATTAATGCTGACCCGTTATGAATGTACTATTAGAGAGTTTTACCTTATCCTTACACTTACCAATAGCTAGTTATTTACAACTGTCTATTGAATATTATAAGCATTGGAAATTTTGAAATATCAATTGCTATTAACAACCAGAAAACAGATCCTCAAACACCAAACAATAAATAAAGCAATCTAAGATATCTTTACTGCTTATCCACTGGACCTTAGCAACTATTGATCTTCACAACCATGATGTCCACTGTTTACATTGTTTGTAAATAAGTTTTACATGTGATTTTGTTAAGCAATTTGATGTCTACAACCACACCACACTGAAAGCACTAGTTCTCGTCTGATCGCTGAAGTTAAGCAGTGTCAAGCAGGGTTAATACTTTGAAGGGTGACCGCTTGGGAATCCCATATGTTGTAGACTTTTACAACTTGATTTTTTATCACATTTGAAATAAATTATACTAAATTTTAATGCGATTTTTTGCAAAGAATCTTATGTCTACGACCACACCACACTGAAAGCACCAGTTCTCATCTGATCACTGAAGTTAAGTAGTGTTGGGCAGGGATAGTACCTTGATGGGTGACTGCTTGGGAATCCCCTGTGTTGTAGAATTTTGCAACTTGATTTTTTTATCAATTTACTTTAGATTTTTGAAAATATACTAAATTTTAATGTGATTTTTTCCAAAGAATCTAATGTCTATGACCACACCACACTGAAAACACCAGTTCTCATTTGATCACTGAAGTTAAGCAGTGTAGGGCAGTGATAGTACCTTGATGGGTGACTGCTTGGGAATCTCCTGTGTTGTAGACTTTTGCAGCTTGATTTTTTTATCAATTTACTTTAGATTTTTGAATTTTAATGTGATTTTTTGCAATGAATCTGATGTCTACGACCATACCACACTGAAAGCACCAGTTCTCATCTGATCACTGAAGTTAAGCAGTGTCAGGTAGGGATAGTACCTTGATGGGTGACCGCTTGGGAATCCCCTGTGTTGTAGAATTTTGCAACTTGATTTTTTTATCAATTTTGATCAATTGAAAATATTAGATTTTAATATGCAAAGAATCTAATGTCTACGAATATACCACACTGAAAGCACCTTCTCGTCTGATCACTGAAGCTAAACAATGTCGGGCAGGGTTAGTACTTTAATGGGTGGCCACTTGCGAATCCCCTGTGTTGTAGACTTTCGCAATTTTTTATCATCTTAAAACTATTCTGTATATCATGACTTTTTTGCTACAAACTAGTAATAATTAATATTGTGACTTTCAAATTCGATTATTTGTTGGTCATCTGATGTCTACGACCACACCACACTAAAAGCACTAGTTCTCGTCTGATCACTGAAGTTAAGCAGTGTTGGGGCAGGGTTAGTACTTTGATGGGTGACCATTTGGGAATCCCCTGTGTTGTAGACTTTTGCAACTTGATATTTTTATCAATTTACTTTACATTTTTGATCAATTGAAAATATTCAATTTTAATGTGATTTTTTTAATGTCTACGACCACACCACACTGAAAGCACCAGTTCTCATCTGATCACTGAAGTTAAGCAGTGTCGGGGCAGGGTTAGTACCTTGATGGGTGATCGCTTGGGAATCCGATGTGTTGTAGACTTTTGCAATTTTTTAACTATTCTGTATATCATAACTTTCTAATTTGATTATTTGCTGGTCATGTAATGTCTATGACCACACCACACTGAAAGCACTAGTTCTTTCTCGTTTGATCACTGAAGTTAAGCAATATCGCGCAGGGTTAGTACCCTAATGGGTGGCCGCTTGGGAATCCATTGTTGTAGACTTTTGCAACTTGATTTTTTTACTTTACATTTTTGATCAATTGAAAAATACTATATTTTAAAGCAATTTTTTGCAAAAAATCTAATGTCTACAACCACACCACACTGAAAGCACCAGTTCTCGTCTGATCACTGAAGTTAAGTAGTGTCAGACAGGGTTAGTACTTTGATATGTGACCACTTGGGAATCCCCCTTGCTAGACTTTAGAATTTTATCATGTTGGATTGGTTAAATAGTTTCACAGTTCGGGTTGAAGTACTAACCCTGCCTTACCTTCATTTTCAGTTTACTGGTTATTTTTTATAACATACATCACATAGTATGGTACATCATATGTAATATGTAATACATGATAACTCTTTAATGCATCTAAATGATACAATAATATAGTCATTAGTCATTGATTCAAGGAATTATTTTATGGCTTGTTATACATACATATATGTATACATTGAATTATGATTGTCAGAGAATTTTTATTCATAGTTCCTCATAGAACATTATGAACTATGACTTGTATGACAACAATATGAGATAGATGCTTAAATCCATAGCCACTTATATCTCATCATACGTATTTCTATATCAAGATGAAATATTCGGAATTGGTGCATTATTCACTTCTTATGTACCATTGCATTGCTAAAAATTGATCTGCTTTTTAATCCTATGAAAGTGGTGGCAAATATGCGTAGCAATGGGCTAAAGCAAATAGTGCAATGATGTTTGATGTTCAAAGTATTGTAACCAATAGTGTAATTCATAGTATAATATGTATATATACTGTATAGCATAAAATTTTGACGGTAAAAGTTATTGACAAATTTGACAAAAATTTGTCCATTTGTCAATGTGTTTTTCATCAATTTTTTAAGAAATCCTACAGAACATGGTGCTAGCTGCCATACTTTTGCCTTGCATTGCACATTAAATAGAAGTTGAGGCTTGAAACAACTTTCATCAATATTTTTTTCGTCAATGTAAGCATCTGGCAATTCCATATTTTAGCTTGTCAATATTTTATGCTATGCGGTAATGAAGTTTACTTCATGTCATAATTTTGTGTCTCACAGCTTCCATTCCCAACCATTGGATCACTAAATGGTGTACACATCTTCACTGAAAATCAAGAGGCAGAGCTTCTTAGTAACATTACCAGTGACAGGAAAGTGTTATGGAGGTGTTTTCATGATAGGTCAGTAGTGCTAGTAGTGATAACATGATGCAGTTATATATGTGATCACATGATGCAGTTACATATGTGTGATCGCATGATGCAGTTACATTGTGATCACATGATGCAGTTACATTATGATCACATGATGCTGTTACATTGTGATCAAATCATCAAATGATGTAGTAGGTGTGATCATGTTGATCAGTCTTAATGATACATTGCAAGAGTGATCATGTGATTATTATACTGTATCATGTGATCACTCGTATTGCATCATGTGATCACTCTTGAACTGTAAGATGTTGGCTTGCTACCGTGCTTTTCAGGTTGCTTGTCCACGGATACAAATACTCACATGAAAAATATAACCAATCAAATTGCTTCAAAGCTTGTCATACACAATTTGATTCATAATATTTTCATGTGAGTATTTGTAACCGAGACAAACAACTTGAAAAGCATGGTATATTAATTTATTAGTACTGCAATGCTGAAGTGAATAACTAAAAGAAATTATAGTTTATATGTGATGGGCACACAATGTATTAAATGCAGTTTTCTTCTTACTGCATAGCACTTAAGTGACTGAACAGCATACGTAAGACATTTTATATAAACAACACAAGCAGTGGAAGTAGGGGGGCCATGACCCCTCCTAAATTTTAAGACTCTCCATAGGAATTCAAGTTTTACAATAGAAAATCACTGGAGTTTAGCTAAGTGGCCCACCTAACTTTCAGTAGCTTCCTCCGCCCCTGAATTATACAGAATCATCGCTCTGTATGTGGAGCCAAAGAAATTGTTTACAGCTTAACACAGCAACATATAAATGCGATGAAAGTTAATTCAGAAATTTTGACAGCACTGAGTTACCAGTATATTATGAGAATCATAGCAGGCATGTGTATTATTATTGTTATCAAAATACCATTAAAATAGCAATTAACAAATCATTTTATGCATTAGCAGTAAATCACAGCGGTCAGACTATATCCCATAAATAAAGCAACCTATATTTCATACATTAACAAACTAATTCTTGGTAATGATGTGCACATATGATTCAATCACATTGTTGATATAAGCAGTAGCATCTCTAGTTATGCTGTTATGAACTGTATACGTAATTATGTAGTGCTGGGTAATTCTTGGTAATGATGTGCACATATGATTCAATCTCATTGTTGATATAAGCAGTAGCATCTCTAGTTATGCTGTTATGAACTGTATACGTAATTATGTAGTGCTGGGTGATATTAAAAATTATCTCCCAGTGCGTGGGCGGATCAAAGAAGCTGCCAGGGAGATATTATATTTATCAACCAGTTGATAACTATAATATCTCCCTGCCCAGAAACCTTTAAGATTACAGTTTTAACGCCTATTTACAGCTGCTAATAACAAAGTTTCTACACGCAAACACCTTTCATGACAAACGATCTAGTACAAGCAAACAAGCTTTGTGGGAGATAAACAAGTTATACCCCATTCACTCCTATGGTATCCTTGTTATAACAAGGATACCATAGGAGTGAATATAACAAGGATACCATACTCGTTCTGGGATATAACTAATACTTAGTAAACTCTTATATTGTCATTAATTTCACGATATGAATAAATATTGTCATTGCATGAAAGATGTATCAAACATGCTATATATTCATAACTACAAAGCAAGGCAGGTAATTGTAGATATTATTATTATTTTTATAAGTTCGGTAAACCATAATCTGATATTGTTATTTGTTGACTTGGTTTATATATTCATTAGCCTCTGGCCCTCCGATGGTTTAGTTCTCTACTACGTACATGTAATGGTTTTGTTATTCAGTATATCAATCTAAAGGTTTTTTAGTGCATGCTACGTATGTACATGAGAAAGGTTTGGTATTAACAGACTTTAGTTTTCCATTCTGGGCTGCATATACGTATGTGACTTGTGTAAATACTGTTCCACATTCTTTTGGTAAGGAATTTCAGTCTATGTTATTCATGCACACGAGTAAGGAGTAAACAGGCGACAGGTGTTGTGTTATTCATGCACACGAGTAAGGAGTAAACAGGTGACAGGTGTCGCGTAAGCCATGTAGTGAAGGAACTGTCTATGTGTACATTTAATTGTGTAGGGTAGTTGCCTTAGCAACCGCTGTAAGATCAATTGGGAACTTTGACATTCATAATTTCTTACTACCTTGTACTCACATACGTATTTGACAAAGGATTAGTACATATGATGTTGAGTTGTGGACAGAGACTATGAATTATCAGTAAATCGGTGCATTTTGTTAATTATTAAAAGTGTTACCATTTGGTGGTGTTTTTGAATACCTGGAATGAGTGGGTGTGGCATATCCATAAATAATGTATACGACTATACATACACATCAACTAAAACAGTTTATAGTGTTAGGAAAATCATGTGCTGTGCTGTGAGTCGCTTTGTAACATGGCTTTATACGTACATCAGAAAATGCAGCTCAGTAGAGAGGGCAAATTGAAGCTTTTTGAAATGTAGGGGAGCATATCTTGTAAGCACTAATACTATTTTAGTCTATAATCTTTTACACATGGTTATAATATAGAATTTCAATTTTGTAGTCCAAAACTTGGGGGGGGGGGCAAGAATTACATGCAGCCCTGCTATAGGGATATGGGTTACCATTAGTTTTGTATGTGTTACACATTTTAGTATCAAGTTGATCCTGGTCACAACACAGAGCAATTTATATTCTGATCTTCATGCTCACAATCTTCTCAATTGTATCTTTAACTCAATGGTAAGTATATATACGTACACAACATGTAGATTTGCTACAAATCTGTAATGTATGTTAGTGCTGGGATAAATGGTAGAACATTCATTTAATAACAACAAATTAAATGTTTTGTTTTACCAAACCTTCATAACCATGTTACAATATAAGTTAGTTTTAATTTGTAGATTCAAAAGTGGTTTGTGCTTTTACTGTAATACTATCTCCATACATTCTTACTTTATTATGCAGAAATAGTGTCACAATGTAATGATTTTCTGTTATAAAATGAACAAATGTAGAATAGTTTATTCTTATAAGAAACAAATCATTCAAGCATTCGTTTGTTTTTAATAAGGGAACCTTTGAATGTGGAAAGTGTGCATTCGTCCCAGCAATGTACGCATGTGGTGTGTTTAGGTATGTTGTACAGCTGGAGAATTTGATGGGAATTTACATGTGTATGTAGTTTGATGGTTTGGCACTCTGGCTTCAGAATGATAAATTACAATCTGTCAATATTTTATTCATGTACATATATGCATGTACTAATGCATTAAGTACAGCCAAATTAAATTCTCATTGATTTATGTTAAGTTAATCTAATTCCTTTTCTCACATTTACCTATATATACTTTTCTCACATTCAAATTACAATTTTTCAAATTTTAAGGTATAATGCAAACATAATGAGATTCAAAACATAACTTACGTGACTGCATGGCGTCTTCTCTTTGTCTCCGGCATATCATGTATTCTGTTAACAGATGCTGTTTAATTTAGTTATTGATCGATTTTGATTTATGGTTTTGATATAAATCAGTTACGGAAAATTAGGAAAAATTAGCGGTATTATTACTACAGAACTTTAAAGAATAATGAATGATGTAGTATTGTTGTTCCTTAGAGGGCACCATCGCCTAGGCTGCCACCACAATTGACCAACTTACAATGGTCATAATGTGATCTAATATTGACTGTAATCTGTTCCTAATATACTCTAACACATGCCATGTGTATGGCTTCACACATCAAGGATTGGCCAGATACCTCCTTATTTTATATTGTATAATATTATTGGGGCGAGCCTGAGCGAGCCCCACTCTAACGTGGAAAACGGTATGGTGGTCCATGCGCAAAGAACCGTGGCGAAAAACGGCATTGCAACACACTACTGTAGTTTGGTACGGTGGTTCATGTACAAACAAACACAATAAACTTACGGATACTTCCATACAAGTGCTTTGTATTGCAAAAATATCACCAAACTACCTTCTGACTAAATCAATCCATACGTCTTGCCAAATATTTACATAAGAATGAATTTACCAAGCTTTTCCCTTGCCAGATTTTTCTGCTATAGTATACAAATACATTTTTGAATGATATACATGATCTTTAGTCATGCGTATGTAATAATTTGTATGGTGTGCTGAATGATGTCATGCTCAAAGCCGATTGGTTCATATATGCACATACCTGTCCATAATTGCATGTGTATGATATCAATACTACTACATATATAAGGCCTTCATTATGGTGAGGAATGTATTTACGTACTTTAGTGTAAAATAATAAACTGTTAAAGGACTAGTTGTGATTGGGAATATAGTTTACATAGACTGTATAAGGATTTGCTATAATGTAAATATACTTGCATTTGGCGGAGAATGTATATAAGGCTGAATTGGCGGGGAATGTGGAGTGACGTTTATGGTAAGCATTTTGGCGGGGAATGTGTTTTCACAAGGCGAGTAGATGGTAGGTAATTTTAATCATTGCATGGTTGCTAGGCAAGCCACGTATCCTGTAACAACGCACTAGCTACGCTGAATAATCCACTGTGAGCTGTAAAGTTCATGGAGTTACCCACGTACATGCTATTGTTAGTACGTATTAATGGTTTACCATGCTACAGAACGAGTATAATGAACTGAAGACTTAAAAAGTTAGAGACTTCTGAAGTACGTGCTGACAATCTGTCAGCAACTTGTAAGCCTTTACATACGTAACTGAAACAACTGAATAGGCAGAAAGAAAAATATCACAGGATTCAAACCACAGGACACTTGATGTATGAGACCATTTTTTTCTTTGTATGTAGCTACAGTGCTCTATGTAGCAGAATACTGTATCCACGTCTCATCTGAGAAGTTTTTAACTTTTTATGAAGTTCATTAATATTCTATTCTATGTGAATAATCGATAAGCATGATCAGTCAATTTTTGATAACACCACAAGGGTATATATGGCATGGAACATGTGCCCACATACAGATTGTTAAAGTTGTAAACAGTGGAGTATTTATTGATATAGTGACAGTGGAATTTCTGATACATCGTATAACCTAAGAGAGTGAAATTTTTTGTGGATTTGTGAATTTTGCAGCTTCCTGTATAAATTTTTCGTAGTACAGTATTGAATTGCAAATGGAGGACAATATTTCCACAAATCTGTGAAATCAGCAAAAATTTTCTCCCTTGAAATTATTAGGCTCTATGGTACCACATATGTACACGTACTTATTCTATTGTAATATGTATAGGAACTGTATATATACTATATGCATACATGATAGGCCATATTTCCTGCAGGTTTTGTTGCTTGGATTGCATGAACTGGAGAATCCTAAAAATATTGAAAGATTGAAGAAAGATTTGAAGGTTAGATATGTAGCTCTATCAACGTACAAAAAGATTGTTGTTTAGTGTTGTGGTCACATGAGCTTATGTGAGCTCTTTGCGATAAGTTGCTCTAATAGTACACACAACTGTTCCACAGTGATCACTCAATAGCATGTACATACAATTTACTATAGCTGTGCAATAATGGAAGTCCTTATTTCGTGATAGTGCAATAATGTTTTTTTATCACTATTAGTTTGCATTGAACCCTTATGTATAGTTTACTTAAAAACGTCTAAAACATCTACTGAGTGAAACTAAACATCTAAACTTTAAAACGTCTACTGAGTGAAGAGAACAGATCAGTCAGAGAATCATCCAAAAATTACCCCTAGCTAGCCCTACATGCTATTTAACAGAGAAAAGTTTAGCAAATTTACTGTTAAGAAATGTAGTTTAGGGAATGGATAGATCCAAGTGGCAAATCATGCATGCATGACATACCAAATTTAGTTAACCTTTTCCCTGCCAATTTTTGTTGCTATATACGTATACCTAGGTGGAAGATAAAACTTTATACGTATGATATCAGCAGATATACATGTATGTATTTCAGTGGTTGAACTAAGAAAATTTATACTTCTAGTCTAACTCATTATCGCGATTATCACAATAGGTTCTTTCGAGCTGAGCAAAATGGTCATGAATCTTTAAGAAAAGACACATCACAATGCATGTTTGATGCATTATCATATAATTTTCTATATAATGTTGTTCAGGTTTATTGTATGTTTATGCGTGTACTTTCTCTAGTGTTGCTATGGTATAATTGATGTGCTACTTGATAGTAGTGAGTTGCTGGGACCACTTGTCAACTGTGTTGATGTCAGTGCTGCTCCATCTGATCCTGGTCATCTACAGGTTAGTGTGACATACAAGCTGTTTGTGTAAATAATCGGAACACAATTATATTATTATGTGTGTTAGTCTCGCAGTGGCGGCAGAAGGGGGGCTGGAAGGGCTAGAGTCCCCCCCCCCCAAACAATTGAAAATGTAGGGGTAGAGTCCCTCCAGAAATTAGGAATTGTGATGTTAGTATACACTGGAATAGCTCTAATATAACAGTCACTGCCCTAATAGAGCCGTTGATAGTGCAACTTTGTATCATACGTATATAGCCATTTATGACATGGGAAGCATTTAAAATAACTGCCAAATTTAATTCCACCAATAAGAAGTATTGTCTCATATTTAAGGCCTCGATTCGCTGAATTAATATCTACCAAATGTCAGCTATACAGCAGTAAATTTGAATTGTACATAGGTTAGTTTTGAGATATTGTTGTTTGTACAGGATTGCTTAGATGGTTTCACCGAATCAGTACAGAGTAATTATGGATGTCTGTTTGTGGGTGGAAATGTTGTAATGGCTACTACAAGCTGGTAATTGTGTTTGTGTGTGTGTGTGTGTGTGTGTGTGTGTGTGTGTGTGTGTGCGTGCGTGCGTGCGTGCGTGCGTGCGTGCGTGCGTGCGTGCGTGCGTGCGTGCGTGCGTGCGTGCGTGCGTGCGTGCGTGCGTGCGTGCGTGCGTGTGTGTATGTGTATCCTATTACTTCATTGTGTATCTACGTGAGTATTATAAGCATTATACGAATGTTCTTTCTATAGGTGGGAGCTCACTGCATTGGAGAAATGTTTACTATCAACTTTGGTCCATTCATTAGCTGCAGCATCATCATATGAAATACCAGTGTATCTACCAGTCGCCAGTAATAAGACTGCCTACAGACTACTAATATTTCAGCTAATGGAGTCCATTAAAGTTGCCGTTTTATGTGCCCCTGAGCCAAGCCTGGAGCTGGCTCTTTCTCATGTGGTACGATTTTGGAGTATAGTCAGTGACAATCTTAAAACCTTGTCTCATTCACTCCCTCGTAACTTGCCATTAGCGCTCAACCTGGAATCATCAATTCTTGCTTTTTTGATTATGAATGCAGAAACACACAAGTGTCTATCAAGCTTTCACTTATCCAGCAACACAGCCTCTCAAAGAAGCTTCCTCAGTCCAGGTATAAAAATTATGCAAACGTACCGTGGGATTACTATTTATTAGGGCTGCAACAAATATTTGATTCGTTCAAATATTCGTTAAGATTTTGGTATTCAAATAGTAAAATCAACATCCAGTATTCGTTTATCTTGTGTTTTTTGTAGTTTACTATTGGAAATAATTAACCTTGTTTACCTGTACTTCTTGGCTTTAGCAGGCCCATCTTACAATTTGTAAGCTTGTGATACAGACATGTACTTAGATCTGGATGCTAAATATGGTAATCTGTAACAATCTCTGTGTGTATTTAGTGTAAACAAATAGTTCGGTATTCGTTCGTTAAGACATCCAAATATCCGGATACCAAAAACTGGTATTCGTTGCAGCCCTACTATTTATATGAGTAGTCATTTTAGCACATTTTTGGAGATTAAACCAGCAAAATACGTTTATAGTGGGACAATAAATTTTGCTGGGCTTTAATTACTCCTACCTTGAAAATTAATTCCTTGAAAAAAATTGTTAAAGTTACTGACTACATATACAATGATAGAGTAGTAGATTCTTGAAATTTATCTTTCAATGAGACTCAAAAATTTTCTTCCTCAAATTTCAGCTACACGTACGTACTTATACACATGTATGTACATATTAGTACTACTAGTAGCTTTTGAGGTGACTGGTTTAACTTGTTGGCTTGCTTTTCTCTCCCAGGCTATCAGGGTGCAATGAGCATAGAGGAACAAAAGAGTATTCTACTGCACTTTTATAAGTCCACTTGTGGTTCTGTTCTACCTGCCGTGAGTACGCCATCTTCTCTTCCACTAAATAGTTTATATACATCGTTGACTCATAAACCAGTGGAGACCTATACTGTCCATGAGGTACGTATGTACGTATATATCGGTATGTATATGTATGTGCCTGGTTTGTTCATTGTGTGATATATGCACACACACACACACACACACACACACACACACACACACACACACACACACACACACACACACACACACACACACACACACACACACACACACACACACACACACACACACACACACACACACACACACACACACACACACACACACACACACACACACACACACACACACACACACACACACACACACACACACACACACACACACACACACACACACACACACACACACACACACACACACACACACACACACACACACACACACACACACACACACACACACACACACACACACACACACACACACACACACACACACACACACACACACACACACACTACGCACGCACATACTACACACTCACAATTTTTGTTAAAATGTTGTATAGTATGAATCATACTGAACTAGCTACGTATATGTTGTAGGGGTACAAATGTTATGCTTTAGTTAAGGATGAATACAGCTTGTTTGTTCTCTTTGACGAGAACTGCCCAACATATGCCATGGGGTAAGCATGATCACCTATACTGTTCATACATATTAGTCACTCTGCTATATATATACAGGAGACTGTCACATAATCTTCATGATGACTTGATTCGTACATTACCATTCAACACAAAACAATAACTTTTTAAAAATATAATTTTATGGTTGTATAATACATAATAATACATGTACAGTATACAAATCTTTTTAAACAGATGAATTGAAGAAATTGCATTTGATATGAACACGTAATTATTGTACATGCACTTGTTGGTTATAAAATTATTTCCACATCCAGTTTATTAGTTTACCCATCCCTAGGCCAGCTAGGCTGCCACTCACTCCTCCACTCATGCCACCGACAAGGCCGCCCACACCTGCACCGATTGTGGTCCCAATGGCGGGAACTACCGATCCTATGGCAGCACCTGCAGCAGCTCCAGCTAAAGACCCTCCTATCCCACCGGCTAAACTTCCGCTAGATGATGCTGTGTGCTCAACAGTGAACTCAACAAAATTATTTCCATCCATTTCTCCTTTGTAGTATTTCTGTCCAGCGTTGACCATACCAGCTGTGTAGAAGACTCCTTCAACCACTACCCCAGCTGTGATATTAGATTTGATGGCAATCTTGGCAACGTGGTAAGCTGTACTTGATGTTGTCTTCTTGACCACTTCGTCAGTAAGTTGTTCCACAGCAGCCATCTTGCTGTTCTGTAGTATCTCCTTCATGGCACTTTCAGCTGTTCCCTTTTCTTCTAAGTGTTCAAAGAAATCAGTTTCTACTAGTATGATTCCTTTCTTCACTAGATCATTAGCCACATCTTCCATTGCTTTTGTCACAACTTCTTTTGTAACTGTGTCAAGCCCTTCCTTTGCAATATGATCGGCAACGCTTTTACCACTCTCACCAGTGTTTTTCTCTAATAAATGATCAGCAATGCTTGTTAAGATCTCTTTGCACAACACTTCAATGCTATTGTGAATAAACTCTTCAGATACAGTTTCATCATTAGTATTCTTGTAAATCTCTTGTGCGAGTGCTCTGGTTATATCTATGGCAACATCTTGGGCTATTTGATCAATGCTCTTCTCATTGACGCTTACGACCAACACATCCAGGGTTGCATTTGCAACCTCTTCTGTTGTCTTTTCGATTGCCTTCTGCACAACCCTGAGTGATACGACTTCAAAAAATGATGCAAACAGTTTTACAACTCCAAGTCTGTTAGCAACCAGGATTGTTGGAATGAAGCCATATTGTCCACCCTGGACGATCAACTGTTGTACAATTGCATTTGTCAGAAGTTTCAACTGGTGACATTCAGCTTTTCCTGTTTTGACAAAAGTTATAAAGTGTTCTGAGTTGTTTGACAGCAAATTGTAAGTGTTGTGCTGTACCGAAAACTCTTTAACACGTTCATCTGAAATGTTGCTGGTTTCATCACTATAAATACAGATACTCAGTTTGTTTATGTCAATCTTATCTTTGTTAAGAGCTCTCACTCCCAGTTCCATGGATTCCATCTGGTCAGGCTGAGTAAACAGGTCTTGCTCAACAAGAGGGTTATCGTTTCCTTGCAAAAACCAACTCCTCACTTGTACACTACCATCACTATCATTAGACTCCACATAGTAATGTATACACCATCCATTAGGGCATTGGTACATAAGGTGGTCTCCAGTTTTTAGCTCTTTGAAGTCCACTACGCTTTTTGAGGGATAAAGATTGTCAATTGGAAACACGTACAACTCCAACAAGGCGGCCATACATTTTACAGTTTGCTTTAGTAAATCATTGACTACTGTGTCATGTTCATGAACCTGTGAGAATTGTTTCATATGTTATGTAGTACTGTATGGCACAATATTTTGACAGGACATATTGACGGATTTGACACTAAGCTAGCAATGCGTCAAAACTTTACCTTCCAGTAGTACAGCTAATACAGGTGGCCTAAGATGCTGTCTTGTCAATATTTCCCCGTTAAATTTCTCAATGAAGTGTATCTGTCAATATTTCCCCCTTCAAAAATTACGCCATAATTATGATAATGGATATTGAATCAGAGGCATAGGAAGTTGTTTAGAGCTGGGGGTATTATAACGATCACCAGGACACACGTTTGTATGGAGAAAAATCATATTCCTATGAAGTGACAGTACACACCCGGAGATATGAACATAGATAGTCGAGAGAATCACAATAAGAATATATGGTCAAAAACGTATATCTAGAGGAGTGAGATTTTGATGTCTAGTTGGATCACGGGTATGGCATAATGGATAAGTGTAATTTTTGATTAATACCACAATCGATAATTTCCTTAACACGTAAACAAATCTTAGAACATTATAGATGTAAAGTTATATACGATGTACACCAAATACCTACTCAGAAGTACATATATGTGAATGACATGTACAAAACATAAAAACTCACCATGGTGCCGCATGGTACATGCGCCATAGCAACGGTACAAAAATTAATTTATATTAGCGCTTATTCCGTATCAGGCGCTTAGCAACTGTTTCATTTCCTCTCGTAACCTAACCAGTCCTATCAGTTGTGGTAAGTTCCATTAGCACAGTATCTATCACATGCACGCATATAATCGTAACTACGCGATATAACTATAAATATTGATACTGATGAACGTATGTGGTGAAACCTGTTTAGTGAAAATGCAAAATCCACACTAGTTTCGGGTCCAGAGTAGCCTTTAGTACATAAGCTGACCTGGAAAAGACCTTGATAAACAAGACACCCAATAATGATCCCAGGTTCCACTGTATATGCGATAAAAGCAGATGCATGATGCATGTTATTTTTTGGTGTTATTAATGTATGTAGTTGATTTACTTACGTATGGATTTATTTAGAACATGTTTTGTGCATCAATGTGCTATTTAGCTCCCAGACAAATGGCCTTTGCCAGAAGATTGTTTAGTGGTTCAGGACGTATACGTTCAGTAACAAAGAGGCTATTTACTGACACAAGGCCAGAACCATATGACTTCTCCCACTCGCTTTATGGAGGCCGACACACTATTACCCTCATACCAGGTGATGGCATTGGACCAGAGCTGGCCGTGTCAGTCAAAGAAATCTTCAGGTACATAAACCTATCATAGTTGTTTTACACCACTGAAGAGCAAATCCATGAAAATAGCATGAAAAGTATATTGAGATTGTATGGTTTCGTTGACATTGAAAATAACTTCATGAAATTTTATTTCTGTATTTTGCATAATGGAATGAGTGCTGATGATTATTTTATTGAGGTGGAAATGATTTTCATGCTGTTATTGTAGTCTTGTTTGTAGAATTACGTACATATGGTTTTCTGTAATCTCTCTAAACCCGCAATGCAAATATTTTATCGTCCAACAAAAGGATATACAATTCCACAAACTACAATTTCTACATACTGTTATGCCATAAAACTAACTCTAAAACACACACAAAGCAACTCCAATTTTATGGTCTGATCAGAATTGTGTTAATGTAGACTATGATGACAGATAACAGGCAATAGTTGTTGTTACTGTATTTACACAGACACGCTAATGTTCCTGTTGAGTTTGAAGAGATCAGCATTAGCGGTCTCATCTCGTCTGACCATGAGAGTATAGAAGAAGCGGTGACAAGCATTAAGAGGAATGGTGTTGCCATAAAAGGTGTTCTACATACACCGCTGGACAGGGTGGATCATCGATCATTGAACATGCTCATCAGGTATAGTACATATTGTGAAATGCATTAAACAGTAGTACACATTGGTATTGTTACTGTATGTATGGAAATTTATAATCTGGGAATCAGGGTAGATAGAATGTGACTGGATTTGTGAACGCCCTCCACCTACAGATACAATTTTTTGACTTAACGCTAAACAAACTTCCTATAAAGTATCTACTACCTTTAATTTCTTATATTTTGAGTTATAGTTGCTAAAGTTGTAAAATTAGATGTGTGTAGGTGGAGAGTTCACAAATCTGATCATTTACATCCGATATAGATGGAGAGCCATGTATGTTATATTAGGGTATATTTGTAATAATACAGAATTCTTTGTGTATTCAATTTTCACAGGCTGGAGTTGGATTTGTTCGCCAATGTTGTGCTTTGCAGGAGTTTCCCTGGGATTAAGACAAGGTACTTACGTAGGTTGGTTGTGTACTAGATGATATTTGCTGTATATCATTGCATTGAATAAGGCATGACAATATTGATATTGCTATCATTCGGGAGAATACTGAAGGAGAGTACAGTGGACTGGAACACGAGGTATTAAACACTTAAACTGTGTCTCACTGTATGTAGTTTAGTTTTCTGTGTGATAATGTACTGTACATTTGTTTACATACATGTATATATATATATACACGCACATATACGCACATGCATATACACATTTGCGCGCGCACACACGCACACGCACACACACACACACACACACACACACACACACACACACACACACACACACCTCACACAATATTTATTTGACATGTAAAGAGTGTCCCTGGAGTGGTGGAGAGTCTTAAGATAATCACTAGAGAGAAATCCCGCCGGATTGCCAAGTACGCTTTTGATTATGCCACTAGACACAAGAGAACTAAAGTCACTGCCATCCATAAAGCTAACATCATGTGAGCCCATGTGATGTATTTCCCTGAAGGGATGTGATGTCCACAACACTTGTTTAGGAAACTTACGGATGGACTATTTCTGCGACAGTGTAAGGAAGTTTCTGAGCTTTACCCTAACATCAAATTTGACTCAATGATCATTGATAACTGCTGCATGCAGGCAAGTACCATTGTTTATGATCTACATGAGTGTGATTTGAAATTTTGCAGTGAAACAGTCAAAACTTTCTATTGTATTTCTCTATACATGTGTAGATGGTGTCAAATCCAAGCCAGTTTGATGTGATGGTGATGCCTAACTTGTATGGCAACATAGTGGGAAACATTGGAGCTGGCCTGGTGGGAGGGGCTGGTTTGGTAGCTGGTAAAAACGTCGGAACTCACTACGTGTTGTTTGAACCAGTAAGCAGTTGCCATATCATGTATCTGTTCTGGTGCAGCTAAAGCATTCAGCCATTTTATTTGTACATGTATCTTCTAGATTGTAGTGTGTGACTGTTTTATTAGAGTATTTTGTAGAACCAATATGTACCTGTATTTTCACTACAGAAAGACATGTAAGTAACTAGTATATTGATCATATCATACATAATAGGGTGCTAGGCATACTGCCCTCAGCAAGGCATCACAGAACATTTGCAATCCAACTGGCATTTTGATGAGCAGTATCAACATGCTGCATCACATCGGGTGAGCCAATGTGCCAGCCTCTACATGTCTGCCATATCTTGATGCCTTTCAGGCTACATCGACATGGAGTAATGATACAGGATGCCGTTATGAAAACAATGGATGATCCAAAGGTGTAATACCACGTGTATTGCATTAATTTTACAGTATTAGTGTATTCTTATGTACGTTATACTGGTATTGTTAAAATTTTAACTCCACACTGGGATATAAATTTCTAATGTACCCAGAAGCCACTGATCTGAGTGGGTTGGAAAATTTTGTGATACTGAATGAAGTGTCTCATAGATAGTAACAGTAACTACGTATAATATTATGTGATCAGATTTGCAAAAAGGGTCTTGTACACGAATCTGATTTTGCAACTTCAGCTTTGTACGTAGTTAATCTATTATGCTGCAATTTGCTTTCTAATTAATTAAGTAATAGAAAAGTCCTTCCACAAATTTTCAGAACTATAGGTCAATCATAAGATGAGTTTCATTGAAGTTGATGAGTGTTATAAGACCATTTTTTGCAAATCCGGTCACATATCAGCATGTCCTATTAATAGAATAATTATTATGTGCCTGTTAACACAGTTGGTGGTAAAGCATATTGCTGAAGTCTTATACAGTTTTTGATACGGTTTCCCATTGCTGTAGAATCACACTCATGACCTGGGTGGAGCAGCAAGCACGTCATCATTCGTTCATGCTGTAGTGTCCAACCTAAACACTGACCTGTTACAGGAGCAGCAGCAGCAGCAACAAATGTAACTCAGCCGTTGTCATAATGTAATTGTCACCAATACTTATAACCAGTTATATAATAAACATGACTGTCAATAACTCAGCATACGTACGTATTATCTTAGAAACTGTATTATACTGTATATTTGTACAGCTACTTATTATGGAGCATTTAACCTACATATATAGTGTGTGTGTGTGTATGCTCTTAACATTTGTATATTCACTGTTGTATGGACTACATTACGTATAAGAATGTATGAAGTATGTATCGTATATACGTATATATCTCTTTGGGATTT
Source organism: Spongia lamella (assembly GCA_963930835.1). Taxonomy (NCBI): domain Eukaryota; kingdom Metazoa; phylum Porifera; class Demospongiae; order Dictyoceratida; family Spongiidae; genus Spongia; species Spongia lamella. The sequence continues at coordinate 2,199,689 of OZ005752.1, read as the reverse complement.
ATCTATTGTCTCTTTGTGAGTAGAATTTGAAGAAACTGTTAGACCTTACTTCAGTACTTTTTAGGCCAGGGACCACCAAATATTCTGGTTATCAAAGTGTCTGCATTATGTACATACATACATACGTACGTACGTATGTAGGTTTTAACATACTGTACATATGCTGTGATGATGGTATGCCACACGATATGTGTGCATGTGTATGTAGTGTGTATGCCATTATTTTACTGCATAATATCATACTGAATATAATGTTATTCTATTACATTGTATTACAAAGATATGTACATACGTACATATATATAATAATGCTATGAGTGTTCAAAAGAAAATTAAGTTAGTGATCGGGTTTCCAGAGGTGTTGAAAGTGATTTTTAATTTACTTCTTGTCGCTTTTGGTTACAATTTTGCTAATCCAAACTAGGCCATCCTGTGGAGACAACAAACAATGTTACAACTATATAATACAGTGTTGATTTACCAGTACAACATACGTATGTACGTACTTATACGTACAAGGCACTTCTTTAGACACATACAGTACATGTATAATGCTGGTAGTATTATATGAAGTGCATTAATATGTAGATCAACAAAAGGTGCGTATGTACGTATATCTTTCACATTGTACGTAAGTTATGAAATATTATAACATATAATTTATCTACAACTTTACACAGAATTCAATGGGGAAGTTGTAGGCATAAACTAATACCTTACATGCCATATTGGATTAACCCTTCAATTATGCTTTACCTTTTGGTGTAAACGTTATACGTAGTACCCACGGAGTCTAACTAGTAAAACAATTTATCTCCCAATGCATGGGCAGATCAGAAAAGCCTGATGCCAATATCTTTTCAAAATTATGATCTCTGCAATAAAAACCGCTGCTGTCTAATGGTTACTATCACAACTGCTCATACGTAGGTAACCATTGGATTCAATAGCCAATGCTGGCAGTTAATTTCTGTTGTGTTTCCTTGGTTTTTATTGTACTCCTTTATTAAATCTAATAACTTGTCTGTTTAGTTTTTATTGTACAGTTAGACACTGAGTCTGGCTTAGCCAAATTCTTTATGTGCTCACAAAGATAATTATGTTGTGGATGGACCGCTAGTAGGAATTGCTCACACTACTGTATAGCTACTGTATGTACTTGTTAAAATTATTAATTACTAGACAGATGTTCACAGCATCATGGGGCGAGCCTGAGATATGCATGGATATAGCTATGGTAACTGTTAAATGGAGACAAACGTTACAATGCAATGATTCAATTTACAGGTAGGTAAACAGTTAGTAGTAGATAAACAAGCTTGTGTTGTCACTGTTGTTTTTGTTTCTACGTATCTGCAGCAGTTAATATTTCTGAACATCCAGCTAGATGTACAAATTAATATAATAGTGCTAGGCAATAATAGTAGCAAGGAATATCAGCAACATCAGAAGTATTAGCATGGTAGACTATCTATCATTACTGCACCCAAGTTTGCTGTTATTGCTCAGCACTGCATGCACATGTTACACATTACACCTATTACACACACATAAGTATGAGGCAAGACATGTGCAAATGGACTGATGTTGATGTTCTGTATCTCAATCAAGTAGAGATGATGCATCTTGAAACTGTGTACTGTTCACTTGAGGGGTGCACGTGACCTTAGATTATGGCTTCATTGCACAAGGATCAGTTGTACATGTATCATTGCTACATGTCTCTCTTGAACACTTTGACAATACTGTAGAAGTACATAGCATGCTATCTGGCTACCTTTAATCTCTATTAGCTGCCAGCCTCATGCCCACCAATAAATCTCTCTCCTTAGCTTTTTATGTAGGCTGTAAATTCAAAACACTTTACTTCCTGTGTCATCAAAACCCACTCACTAGCTTCAGTCTTTCCGTTTCTCCATAGATTCACGCATTGGTTGGTGATGGAGACTTAATAATCAGGACGGTTCTAAATGCATGAGACTATCGTGGAATTCAGTAATAAATCATGGCGCTGTTCACTTGTCATTGCCGCACGTCTTCGTCTGTCATATTCTCTCCGTCTCTCTAATCTTGCTGTTGTTGTTCTGCAGTTTCTCTGTCATGTCATCATCTGTAGCTACTGCATGCTCCCTTTGTCGCTTGCAACTGTCTTCCACACCTTCCATTGTTACTATTTAAGACACACTATCAGTAATCTTATAGTGTAATTTATCATGTGATGGTTGATCGTACCATCCATATTTGGAGTGTCAGTAATCTAGTGTAATTTTATCATGTGATGATTGATCATACCAAGGAGTGTCAGTAATCTATAGTGTAATTTTATCGTGTGATGGTTGATCATACCAAGGTTAGTCGTTTATTTCCGATAGCACGAAACGACTCGCTAAGGCTTGCTCCAATTATGTTATAAGCGATGCATCTTACACACGTTTCCCAATTATCTTGCAACAAATCATTACAAGAAAGACATCTATGTAATGAGAGACAAAAGAAATAACATTTATACTGAGAAAGAAGGGTGGCACTGATTAAGGTAGTAGATTGATTCTTACAGTAAGGCTGATTGTCCATCTACCTGTCAAGCAGACAGAAAAAAATCTTATAGTTTAATAACTTCCTATATATATCTTGACATATCCTATCAAAGTACGTAGTAACCCTACAAGACACTGCTTAACTTCAGTGATAAGATGAGAACTACTGCTTTCAGTGTGGCGTGATCATAGCCGCTAGATTCTTCGCAAAAAATACGCAAGTATGTAAAGTGATAAAAATATGAAGTTGCAAGGGTCTACAACACACAAATTGAAAAATATAACAAAGTGATAAAAATGTTAAGTTGCAAAAGTCTACAACACATGGGATTCTCAAGCGGTCACCCATCAAGGTACTAACCCTGCCTGACACTGCTTAACGTCAGTGATCAGATGAGAACTAATGCTTTCAGTGTGATGTGGTTGTAGACGTAAGATTCTTTGTAAAAAATGGTATTAAAATATCATTTTTATGCAAGTACGTAAAGTGATAAAACTATCAAGTTGCAAAAGTCTACAACACATGGGATTCTCAAGCGGTCACCCAACAAGGTACTAACCCTGCCCGACACTGCTTAACTTCAGTGATCAGACGAGAACTGGTGCTTTCAGTGTGGTGTGGTCGTAGACATTAGATTCTTTGAAAAAGCGCCATTGAAATTTAATTACGTACGTAATTAAAAATGTAAAGTAAATTGAAAATATAATATAAAGTGATAAAAATATCAAGTTGCAAAAGTCCACAACACATGGGATTCCCAAGCGGTCACCCATCAAGGTACTAACCCTGCCCGACACTGCTTAACTTCAGTGATCTGACGAGAACTGGTGCTTTCAGTGTGGTGTGGTCGTAGACATTAGCTTCTTTGAAAAAATGGCATTAAAATGTTAATTATTTAAGTAAGTAAAGTAATTTGATAAAAATATCATGTTGCAAAAGTCTACAACGCATGGGATTCCCAAGTGGTCACCCATCAGGGTATTAACCCTGCCCGACACTGCTTATCTTAAGTGATCAGACGAGAAGTGGTACTTTCAGTGTGGTGTGATCGTAGAAGTCAGATTCTTTGTAAAAATGGCATTAAAATATAATTTTTATGCAAGTGCGTAAAGTGATAAAAATATCAAGTTGCAAAAGTCTACAACACATGGGATTCTCAAGCGATCACCCATCAAGGTACTAACCCTGCCCGACACTGATTAACTTCAGTGATCAGATGAGAACTGGTGCTTTCAGTGTGGTGTGGTCGTAGACGTTAAATTCTTTGAAAAAGCGCCATTAAAATTTAATTACGTACGTAGTTAAAAATGTACAGTAAATTGAAAAATATAACAAAGTGATAAAATATCAAGTTGCAAAAGTCTACAACACATGGGATTCTCAAGGGGTCACCCATCAAGGTACTAACCCTGCCCGACACTGCTTAACTTCAGTGATCAGATGAGAACTGGTGCTTTCATTGTGGTGTGGTCGTAGACATAAGATTCTTTGTAAAAAATGGTATTAAAATATCATTTTTATGCAAGTACGTAAAGTGATAAAAATATCAAGTTGCAAAAGTCTACAACACATGGGATTCCCAAGCGGTCACCCATCAGGGTACTAACCCTGCCCGACACTGCTTAACTTCAGTGATCTGACGAGAACTGGTGCTTTCAGCGTGGTGTGGTCGTAGACATTAGCTTCTTTGAAAAAATGGCATTAAAATGTTAATTATTTAAGTAAGTAAAGTAATTTGATAAAAATATCATGTTGCAAAAGTCTACAACGCATGGGATTCCCAAGTGGTCACCCATCAAGGTACTAACCCTGCCCGACACCGCTTATCTCAGTGATCAGACGAGAAGTGGTACTTTCAGTGTGGTGTGGTTGTAGAAGTCAGATTCTTTGTAAAAAATGGAATTAAAATATAATTTTTATGCAAGTGCGTAAAGTGATAAAAATATCAAGTTGCAAAAGTCTACAACACATGGGATTCTCAAGTGGTCAGCCATCAAGGTACTAACCGTGCCTGACATTGCTTAACTTCAGTGATCAGATGAGAACTAGTGCTTTCAGTGTGGTGTGGTCGTATACCTTAGATTCTTTGAAAAAGCACCATTAAAATTTAATTACGTACGTAGTTAAAAATGTAAAGTAAATTGTAAAAAAGTGATAAAAATGTCAAGTTGCAAAAGTCTACAACACATGGGATTCCCAAGCGGTCACCCATCAAGGTACTAACCCTGTCTGACACTGCTTAACTTCAGTGATCAGACGAGAACTGGTGCTTTCAGTGTGGTGCAGTCATAAACTTTGTAAAAAATGGTATTAAAATATCATTTTTATGCAAGTACGTAAAGTGATAAAAAATATCAAGTTGCAAAAGTCTACAACACATGGGATTCCCAAGTGGTCACCCATCAAGGTAATAACCCTGCCCGACACTGCTTAACTTCAGTGATCAGACGAGAACTGGTGCTTTCAGTGTGGTGTGGTCGTAGACATCAGCTTCTTTGAAAAAATGGCATTAAAATTTCATTATTTAAGAAAGTAAAGTAAATTGATAAAAATATCATGTTGCAAAAGTCTACAACACATGGGATGCCCAAGCGGTCACCCATCAAGGTACTAACCCTGCCTGACACTGCTTAACCTCAGTGATCAGACGAGAACTGGTGCTTTCAGTATGGTGTGGTCGTAGACATTAGATTCTCTGAAAAAGCACCATTAAAATTTAATTACGTATGTAATTAAAAATGTAAAGTAAATTGAAAATATAATATAAAGTCATAAAAATATTAAGTTGCAAAAGTCTACAACACATGGGATTCTCAAGCGGCCACCCATCAGGGTACTAACCCTGCCTGACACTGCTGAACTTCAGTGATCAGACGAGAACTGGTGCTTTCAGTATGGCGTGGTCGTAGACATTAGATTCTTTGAAAAAGCGCCATTAAAATTTAATTACGTACGTAATTAAAACTGCAAAGTAAATTGAAAAATATAATATAAAGTAATAAAAATATCAAGTTGCAAGGGTCTACAACGCATGGGATTCCCAAGCGGTCACCCATCAGGGTACTATACTAACCCTGCCCGACACTGCTTAACTTCAATGATCACACAAGAACTGGTACTTTCAGTGTGGTGTGGTCGTCAACATTAACTTCTTTGAAAAAATGGCATTAAATTTAATTATTTAAGAAAGTAAAGTAAATTGATAAAAATATCATGTTGCAAAAGTCTATAACGCATGGAATTCCATAGTGGTCACCCATCAGGGTACTAAACCTGCCTGACACTGCTTAACTTCAGTGATCAGACAAGAACTAGTGCTTTCAGTGTGATGTGGTTGTAGACGTAAGATTCTTTGTAAAAAATGGTATTAAAATATCATTTTTATGCAAGTACGTAAAGTGATAAAAATATCAAGTTGCAAAAGTCTACAACACATGGGATTCTCAAGCGGTCACCCATCAAGGTACTAACCGGTTGTAGACATTAGATTCTTTGAAAAAGTGCCATTAAAATTTAATTACGTACGTAATTAAAAATGTAAAGTAAATTGAAAATATAATATAAAGTGATAAAAATATCAAGTCGCAAAAGTCCACAACACATGGGATTCCCAAGCGGTCACCCATAAAGGTACTAACCCTGCCCGACACTGCTTAACTTTAGTGATCTGACGAGAACTGGTGCTTTCAGTGTGGTGTGGCCGTAGACATTAGTTTCTTTGAAAAAATGGCATTAAAATTTTAATTATTTAAGTAAATAAAGTAATTTGATAAAAATATCATGTTGCAAAAGTCTACAATGCATGGGATTCCCAAGTGGTCACCCATCAAGGTATTAACCCTGCCCGACACTGTTTATCTTCAGTGATCAGACGAGAACTGGTACTTTCAGTGTGGTGTGGTCATAGCAGTCAGATTCTTTGTAAAAATGGCATTAAAATATAATTTTTATGCAAGTGCGTAAAGTGATAAAAATATCAAGTTGCAAAAGTCTACAACACATGGGATTCTCAAGCGGTCACCCATCAAGGTACTAACCCTGCCCGACACTGCTTAACTTCAGTGATCAGATGAGAACTGGTGCTTTCAGTGTGGTGTGGTCGTAGACGTTAAATTTTTTGAAAAAGCGCCATTAAAATTTAATTACGTACGTAGTTAAAAATGTACAGTAAATTGAAAAATATAACAAAGTGATAAAAATATCAAGTTGCAAAAGCCTACAACACATGGCATTCTCAAGGGGTCACCCATCAAGGTACTAACCTTGCCAGACACTGCTTAACTTCAGTGATCAGATGAGAACTGGTGCTTTCAGTATGGTATGGTCATAGACATAAGATTCTTTGTAAAAAATGGTATTAAAATATCATTTTTATGCAAGTACGTAAAGTGATAAAAATATCAAGTTGCAAAAGTCTACAACACATGGGATTCCCAAGTGGTCAACCATCAAGGTACTAACCCTGCCCGACACTGCTTAACTTCAGTGATCAGATGAGAACTAGTGCTTTCAGTGTGGTGTGGTCGTAGACGTAAGATTCTTTGTAAAAAATGGTATTAAAATATCATTTTTATGCAAGTACGTACAGTGATAAAAATATCAAGTTGCAAAAGTCTACAACACATGGGATTCCCAAGCGGTCACCCATCAAGGTACTAACCCTGCCCGACACTGCTTAACTTCAGTGATCTGACGAGAACTGGTGCTTTCAGTGTGGTGTGGTCGTAGACGTAAGATTCTTTGCAAAAAATAGTATTAAAATATCATTTTTATGCAAGTACGTAAAGTGATAAAAATATCAAGTTGCAAAAGTCTACAACACATGGGATTCCCAAGCGGTCACCCATCAAGGTACTAACCCTGCCCGACACTGCTTAACTTCAGTGATCTGACGAGAACTGGTGCTTTCAGTGTGGTGTGGTCTTAGACGTAAGATTCTTTGCAAAAAATAGTATTAAAATATCATTTTTATGCAAGTACGTAAAGTGATAAAAATATCAAGTTGTAAAAGTCTACAACACATGGGATTCCCAAGCGGTCACCCATCAAGGTACTAACCCTGCCCGACACTGCTTAACTTCAGTGATCAGACGAGAACTGGTACTTTCAGTGTGGTGTGGTCGTAGAAGTCAGATTCTTTGTAAAAAATGGAATTAAAATATAATTTTTATGCAAGTGCGTAAAGTGATAAAAATATCAAGTTGCAAAAGTCTACAACACATGGGATTCTCAAGCGGCCTGACATTGTTTAACTTCAGTGATCAGATGAGAACTAGTGCTTTCAGTGTGGTGTGGTCGTAGACCTTAGATTCTTTGAAAAAGCGCCATTAAAATTTAATTACGTACGTAGTTAAAAATGTAAAGTAAATTGTAAAAAGTGATAAAAATGTCAAGTTGCAAAAGTCTACAACACATGGGATTCCCAAGCGGTCACCCATCAAGGTACTAACCCTGCCCGACACTGCTTAACTTCAGTGATCAGACGAGAACTGGTGCTTTCAGTGTGGTGTGGTCGTAGACCTTAGATTCTTTGAAAAAGCGCCATTAAAATTTAATTACGTACGTAGTTAAAAATGTAAAGTAAATTGTAAAAAGTGATAAAAATGTCAAGTTGCAAAGGTCTACAACACATGGGATTCCCAAGCGGTCACCCATCAAGGTACTAACCCTGCCCGACACTGCTTAACTTCAGTGATCAGACGAGAACTGGTGCTTTCAGTGTGGTGTGGTCGTAGACCTTAGATTCTTTGAAAAAGCGCCATTAAAATTTAATTACGTACGTAGTTAAAAATGTAACGTAAATTGTAAAAAGTGATAAAAATGTCAAGTTGCAAAAGTCTACAACACATGGGATTCCCAAGCGGTCACCCATCAAGGTACTAACCCTATCCGATACTGCTTAACTTCAGTGATCAGATGAGAACTGGTGCTTTCAGTGTGGTGTGGTCGTAGACGTTAAATTCTTTGAAAAAGCGCCATTAAAATTTAATTACGTACGTAGTTAAAAATGTACAGTAAATTGAAAAATATAACAAAGTGATAAAATATCAAGTTGCAAAAGTCTACAACACATGGGATTCTCAAGGGGTCACCCATCAATGTACTAACCCTGCCCGACACTGCTTAACTTCAGTGATCAGACGAGAACTGGTACTTTCAGCGTGGTGTGGCCGTAGACATTAGCTTCTTTGAAAAAATGGCATTAAAATTTAATTATTTAAGTAAGTAAAGTAATTTGATAAAAATATCATGTTGCAAAAGTCTACAACGCATGGGATTCCCAAGTGGTCACCCATCAAGGTACTAACCCTGCCCGACACCGCTTATCTCAGTGATCAGACGAGAACTGGTACTTTCAGTGTGGTGTGGTTGTAGAAGTCAGATTCTTTGTAAAAAATAGAATTAAAATATAATTTTTATGCAAGTGCGTAAAGTGATAAAAATATCAAGTTGCAAAAGTCTACAACACATGGGATTCTCAAGCGGTCAGCCATCAAGGTACTAACCGTGCCTGACATTGCTTAACTTCAGTGATCAGATGAGAACTAGTGCTTTCAGTGTGGTGTGGTCGTAGACCTTAGATTCTTTGAAAAAGCGCCATTAAAATTTAATTACGTACGTAGTTAAAAATGTAAAGTAAATTGTAAAAAAGTGATAAAAATGTCAAGTTGCAAAAGTCTACAACACATGGGATTCCCAAGCGGTCACCCATCAAGGTACTAACCCTGCCCGACACTGCTTAACTTCAGTGATCAGACGAGAACTGGTGCTTTCAGTGTGGTGTGGTCGTAGACCTTAGATTCTTTGAAAAAGCGCCATTAAAATTTAATTACGTACGTAGTTAAAAATGTAAAGTAAATTGAAAAATAATATAATAAAAAAGTGATAAAAATGTCAAGTTGCAAAAGTCTACAACACATGGGATTCCCAAGTGGTCACCCATCAAGGTACTAACCCTGCCCGACACTGCTTAACTTCAGTGATCAGATGAGAACTGGTGCTTTCAGTGTGGTGTGGTCGTAGACGTTAAATTCTTTGAAAAAGCGCCATTAAAATTTAATTACGTACGTAGTTAAAAATGTAAAGTAAATTGAAAAATAATATAATAAAAAAGTGATAAAAATGTCAAGTTGCAAAAGTCTACAACACATGGGATTCCCAAGTGGTCACCCATCAAGGTACTAACCCTGTCCAACACTGCTTAACTTCAGTGATCAGACGAGAACTGGTGCTTTCAGTGTGGTGTGGTCATAAACGTAAGATTCTTTGAAAAAGCGCAATTAAAATTTAATTACGTACGTAGTTAAAAATGTAAAGTAAATTGAAAAATATAACAAAGTGATAAAAATATCAAGTTGCAAAAGTCTACAACACATGGGATTCTCAAGTGGTCAACCATCAAGGTACTAAACCTGCCCGACATTGCTTAACTTCAGTGATCAAACGAGTACTGGTGCTTTCAGTGTGGTGCAGTCATAGACATAAGATTCTTTGTAAAAAATGGTATTAAAATATCATTTTTATGCAAGTACGTAAAGTGATAAAAAATATCAAGTTGCAAAAGTCTACAACACATGGGATTCCCAAGTGGTCACCCATCAAGGTAATAACCCTGCCCGACACTGCTTAACTTCAGTGATCAGACGAGAACTGGTGCTTTCAGTGTGGTGTGGTCGTAGACATCAGCTTCTTTGAAAAAATGGCATTAAAATTTCATTATTTAAGAAAGTAAAGTAAATTGATAAAAATATCATGTTGCAAAAGTCTACAACACATGGGATGCCCAAGCGGTCACCCATCAAGGTACTAACCCTGCCCGACACTGCTTAACCTCAGTGATCAGACGAGAACTGGTGCTTTCAGTATGGTGTGGTCGTAGACATTAGATTCTCTGAAAAAGCACCATTAAAATTTAATTACGTATGTAATTAAAAATGTAAAGTAAATTGAAAAATATAATATAAAGTGATAAAAGTATCAAGTTGCAAGGGTCTACAACACATGGGATTCCAAAGCGGTCACCCATCAAGGTACTAACCCTGCCCGACACTGCTTAACTTCAGTGATCTGACGAGAACTGGTGCTTTCAGTGTGGTGTGGTCGTAGACATAAGATTCTTAGTACAAAATAGTATTAAAATATCATTTTTATGCAAGTACGTAAAGTGATAAAAATATCAAGTTGCAAAAGTCTACAACACATGGGATTCCCAAGCGGTCACCCATCAAGGTACTAACCCTGCCCGGCACTGCTTAACTTCAGTGATCAGACGAGAACTGGTGCTTTCAGTGTGGTGTGGTCGTAGACAATAGATTCTTTGAAAAAGTGCCATTAAAATTTAATTACGTACGTAATTAAAAATGCAAAGTAAATTGAAAAATATAATATAAAGTGATAAAAGTATCAAGTTGCAAGGGTCTACAACACATGGGATTCCCAAGCGGTCACCCATCAAGGTACTAACCCTGCCCGACACTGCTTAACTTCAGTGATCTGACGAGAACTGGTGCTTTCAGCGTGGTGTGGCCGTAGACATTAGCTTCTTTGAAAAAATGGCATTAAAATTTAATTATTTAAGTAAGTAAAGTAATTTGATAAAAATATCATGTTGCAAAAGTCTACAACGCATGGGATTTCCAAGTGGTCACCCATCAAGGTACTAACCCTGCCCGACACTTCTTAACTTCAGTGATCAGACGAGAACTGGTGCTTTCAGTGTGGTGTGGTCGTAGACATCAGCTTCTTTGTAAAAAATGGAATTAAAATATAATTTTTATGCAAGTGCGTAAAGTGATAAAAATATCAAGTTGCAAAAGCCTACAACACATGGGATTCTCAAGCGGCCTGACATTGTTTAACTTCAGTGATCAGATGAGAACTAGTGCTTTCAGTGTGGTGTGGTCGTAGACCTTAGATTCTTTGAAAAAGCGCCATTAAAATTTAATTACGTACGTAGTTAAAAATGTAAAGTAAATTGTAAAAAGTGATAAAAATGTCAAGTTGCAAAAGTCTACAACACATGGGATTCCCAAGCGGTCACCCATCAAGGTACTAACCCTGCCCGACACTGCTTAACTTCAGTGATCAGACGAGAACTGGTGCTTTCAGTGTGGTGTGGTCGTAGACCTTAGATTCTTTGAAAAAGCGTCATTAAAATTTAATTACGTACGTAGTTAAAAATGTAACGTAAATTGTAAAAAGTGATAAAAAAGTCAAGTTGCAAAGGTCTACAACACATGGGATTCCCAAGCGGTCACCCATCAAGGTACTAACCCTGCCCGACACTGCTTAACTTCAGTGATCAGACGAGAACTGGTGCTTTCAGTGTGGTGTGGTCGTAGACATTAGATTCTCTGAAAAAGCACCATTAAAATTTAATTATGTATTTAATTAAAAATGTAAAGTAAATTGAAAATATAATATAAAGTCATAAAAATATTAAGTTGCAAAAGTCTACAACACATGGGATTCACAAGGGGTCACCCATCAAGGTACTAACCCTGCCTGACATTGATGAACTTCAGTGATTCAACGAGAACTGGTGTTTTCAGTGTGGTGTGACCATAGACCTTTGATTCTTTGTAAAAAATGGCATTAAAATATCATTTTTATGTAAGTGCGTAAAGTGATAAAAATATCAAGTTGTACAAGTCTACAACACATGGGATTCCCAAGTGGTCACCCATCAAGGTAATAACCCTGCCCGACACTGCTTAACTTCAGTGATCAGACGAGAACTGGTGCTTTCAGTGTGGTGTGGTCATAGACATCAGCTTCTTTGAAAAAATGGCATTAAAATTTCATTATTTAAGAAAGTAAAGTAAATTGATAAAAATATCATGTTGCAAAAGTCTACAACGCATGGGATTCCCAAGTGGTCACCCATCAAGGTACTAACCCTGCCCGACACTTCTTTACTTCAGTGATCAGATGAGAACTGGTGCTTTCAGTGTGAGATATTGCAAAAATCGCTTAAATTTACATAATACTCTTTTATTAGTGCAGTAACTAATGATAAATGGTTGCACCATTATGGGTGGCATTGCACTTGCATCAACTATTTAGGTGGCAATAGGTACATGTTCTATACGTATGTATATAATAATCAGCAGATGTTCCATGGTGTATTGGAATTATGTGTGAGGATAAATCTTATGCAGTCTTCTTTGATGCAGTAACAAATACTATCTCTGAAGCATAGCAATTAGAATTAGCATTAAGGAGATGAGAAAGATGCAACTAAACGATCACAAATTTATACTGTATGAATGTATTCTATGTATGTACATACACTATACTGTACAATTTTGTAATATGTTACGTACCTCTACACCAGAACCATCTAGGGCAGAACAAGCCTGAATGTGCCAGTCTCTGTGGCGAATGCTGTGTAGGTTAAGTCCGTGTGCTATCTACAACATGTACACGGATAAACATAGTATATTTCTTATCATGTTATATATATATAACTTACTTCACTGGCTGTTGCAGCATGGATTAAGTCCTGCTTGTTTGCAAACACCAGTAATGGAACACCTGTTAGCTTCTCATCTGCTAAGAGTTCACCTAATTCCTAAAAGAATTATACAACAGCAAAATCAGAAACATTCACACGCTGCATTAATTTTATTTTTAGGATATAGCTCTGTTAAGCATTAAGGTGGTATAATCATAAATTACATATACGTATGTTTACTTAACATGTGCAGTTGTTTTCTACCTGAAGAGTACGTTAAAATCATGATTACCTGACTGCATATTGCCACTCTAATACCTGGAAACTGCAGGCTCAGCAAAAATATTTTTGGCAATGCTGGAAGCCCTTCCCCCTCCTCCATACCAAAATCACAATGATAATTTACACACATTTTAACACATAATGTCATAGTTACGAAGCTGGAGGTGTTAATAGGGAGGTGATAAGTATTAACTGCATCTACCTAATGTGCAAGGATAAGTCAACTTACTAGTCCTGTTTCTTCAAGTCTTTTTCGATCAGCACTATCAATAACATACACCTAAAACAAACACCAAATATGCATACACACATATACATGCATACTGCATACTGCATACTGCATACTGCATACACATACCTACACACATGCAAGTTCATATACGTATGAACTCTCGATAACACATATATACACACATACATAGTTTTGTTACTACTGTACGCCTTGTACAGTGAATTTTCACTTACCAGTACATCTGTGTTGTCAAAGTAATTCCTCCAATAAGTTCGAATTTTCTTTTGCCCTCCAATATCCCAGACATTGAGTCTAAATCCCTTGGATTGCACTGTCTTAATGTTAAACCCCTGCAAAAAAACCAATGCATGCAGTTAAAAACACAAGTCTTTAGGAAAATTAAGTGATCCATACATATCTTGAATAGTACCTACATCATCAAAGAGGGATTATCATAACAAGGTGTTTATGAGTAAACTTTTACATTGGTGGTCATAAATTGTATAAACAAATACATCAGTTATTGCCATTGGTTACATATAATAAACAAGATAATGGAAAGTACATTAAACAAAAACACAAGTGACATGATAAAACAATGGTGTAAAAATATAAGAGAATGTTATACATATACAACACATCAGGGTCCATGTAACTTGATATAGTAAAATTACTATATTGTAAACCACAAAGTAGCCTTGTTACGTGTGCCATAGATAATAATAGTAACGTTTTATTATCATTCTAGGCATGTGCGAAATATTCAGTGATGGATGAAAACAACTAAAATAGCGCTAAACGACTCCTATTCTATGCACAAAACGCAGCACTTCAAACTAACCAATGTTGGGGTGCAACTGGAAGGATCCTCTGAGGCAATGAACTTCAGTAATGTTGTTTTCCCAGCATTGTCCAGCCCTAGAAGAAGGATACGTACTTCTTTATCTGGTCCCTTCCTTAATTTTCGTAATAAATCCAATAAACCCTACAAATAAAATTTAGAATTTACATTTGAGAGGTAGCCTAGAAGTTCATTACCATCACAACATATCATGAGGGCGTGAACCTTCGATAAAATTCAAATATATATTCTAACGTTTTCGTGCGCACAACATTCTCGCGTGATCAGCATGATACAAAAGTTTTCATCCAGGATACTTCCGCGAATTAAATGCTTAAAATCTTCAAAGGAATCAGTTCGTTTCAAAAGAAGCAAGTTTCAAATTAACTGTACAAGTATAAGCACGCAGCACCAGTAAAGCGTCTTTAGGCGCCTAAATGTTGAAATTGTTCTCAGCTAGGGCTGTATGGCTGTAGTAACTACGCCGGAATATTTTTTAGCATAAATGCAAAGACTAGCATTTTTATGCTGGCATTATAATATAGAAAAACCTGGGTCTTCTGTCATGTCACTTACACAAAGTAGATTGATATACTCTAATAGAACAGTCAAACATTCTATTAACAGCATGAACATACTTGTCACTTTAGGATTACACTGTAGTTGTTTAAGATGGTCTGTAGAAAACGAATTGTTTGGTGACAAAAGATTATTTAAATACCTCAACAATATTGAGAAACAGTATCAGACAGTATTGGATCAGGTGACTGCACATGGCGGAACTGAGAGTCTTCATAAAAATCTTGCCAGGCTAAAATCTCTTGTAAGTCTGGCTCAGCAACGGAAGCAGTTAGAACAAGTACGTATGTGTAAAGAATATTGTTATGGATAGAAACTGTCTAATGCATGTATGCATAGGTATTCAGTGAAACTATATTGGGATATTATTACTTCAATGACATAATAGTCATGTGTATGTAAACCAATAGCATATATGTATGTTGCTGTTATGATGTTTTTATGTTGTAAAAATAGTGCTATAATATGCGTGGTACATTGTGTAAATAAATTACATAGAAATTTATGTGTAAAAAGTAGGGGGAAAAGGTTCGGAGCACCTGCAGTTTTTACTAAAACTGAATATGAGTAATTTTTCTCTTTTCTCTATACAAATGTGTCGAATAATACCAGCGGCATTTAATAGGTGGCCTGCAGCAGGCTAAAAGATAAAGTTCAAGGGGACAAATCACTTCCACTGATTGCCGAACAGCTGCTGAATAAGTGCATGTTTATCACTGAGGCCTAACTCAGGAGGGCAAAATTATTTCCAGGGGGGCAAAGTGCCCCCTCTGCCCCCTTGAAAAATCCCTGGCCTACAGTATTCAGTGTGTATGCACTATAACAATAGGAGTTGATAGAGCTAATCGGTATGCTGGAGCATGATGAGATGAAGCAGTTAGCTGGACAAGAGATGCACATGTGTAAGAGGCAACTGATGAAACTTCAAGAGGACATCAGGGATGCCATCATACCTAAGGATGAAGCAGATGAGCATGCTGCCATTGTAGAGATACGAGCGGGTAAACCATCGATGATACTTATATAATGTAGTTATGTGGTGAGGTGTGTGTAGGTTGTTTGTAATGTCCCTATATACGTACCATTGTGTATACACACAATACGCAGTACATATCCATGACAGGGTCACAATCATGGTGACCCGGTGATCCACTGATCCATTGGCTTAGGCCTGATGACCTGGATGTGATCCCGATCAAATTTTTAAATAAAACCTACAGAACACATAGCATACTATTGTGCAATATACTGTGGTTTTAATTTATAAGCGATACTCTCTAATAGAACAGTCACCAGTATCAGTGCTATATTAGAGAAGTATAACAAAACCCGGACTGTTTGAACTTGACCTGGCGACCCAAATTATCTGGAGAAAGGTGACCCATTTGACTCAGATATGTGGATTGACCCAACCCATTTTCAACCCTGAATTCCACAACATATGCATGCATACGCACACACACATACATACGTATATGTATGTATCTGTGTGTGTTACAAGGTGCTGGAGGAGAGGAGGCCTCATTGTTTGCTACTGAAATGTTAAAGTTGTACACTTGCTTTGCCGAGTACAAGGGTTGGCAGTTTGAACTGTTGGAGAGATCGCATAGTGATGTAGGTGGATTAAAGAGTGCCTCAGCTAGTGTCCATGGAAACGGTGTGTTTGGGGTGCTAAAGTATGAGGCAGGAGTCCACAGGGTACAGAGGGTACCCACTACAGATGCTAAGGGAAGGATACACACTAGTACAGTAACAGTGGCTACCTTACCTCAACCTACTGAGGTATGATGTAGTATACTAAAAAATTTAAAAATTTTTAAAGGGAGTAGGGATTGATTAATTAGTGCTACAAAAAGTAAGGAAACAAGGAACAAGATTTGGGTACGAGAGAACATTGTGGTGTGAGATAATTTCTAAAAGTTTAATCCCTACTTTTGGCAAACCTACTGGAATGAGCCAAAAGTAGGGATCAAACTTTTATAAATTATCACAATGCTCTCTCTTGTACTAAAATCTTGTTCCCTGTTTCCTTGCTTTTTTTAGCACTAATTAATCAATCTCTACTCCCTTTAAATTGTTTATTTGCTTTTTATAGCATTAAGCATTATAATCATGTGCTAAGCATTGTAACATAGGGTATATATTATCTTAGTCTCATCCCCACACCCTTTGAAGTAGGGTCTGGTGACACACAATAGAATTCCGTGGTTCCGAATGAAGCTATTCAAGTGTACGAATGTACACCCGCCAATACACGCAAGAAATTGTGATGTCAGTCGACAAATTGCATGGTAAAATAGTAGTGTGTGGTTGTGAAAAATATAACTACTACAAAGTCCCTTTAGACTACTATATCTTTCGCGTAGCTGCTAAGCATATCTCAGACTGGTAGCTACAGTCGCTAAAATGTGCAAATATTGGATACCATGGTACCCATCCGTGCGAATGTTTAATTGAGATTGTGGGTGACATTCATAGTGTTGTCTCGAATCTGATTGGTGACCGCAGATTTCTGCGGTCGGAACCACGGAATTCTATTGCATGTCACCAGACCCTAATTCAAAGGGTCTGGGGATGAGACTAATATTATCTATGATTGTAATAATGCTTACAGGTGCTTACGTAATAATTATGCTTGTTTACAGGCGCTTGTTAACAACACGCTTACATGGCAAAGCAGCTGTGTGATAGCAAGAATTACTATTAAATTTTATCACATACAAGCAAGGTTTTTGTGTGACATAATAAGCAGAAGCCGTAACAAGCTTATTGTCACCTTTGGTGAGATTCGCACCTTGCTAAAGGAGTATAGAAGAACAAGGAAGGACAAAAGGAATCGCCATGGCGCAGTGGGTAAATTGTCTTCTGAACAACAGCTTCGTAAATCTGCCGCCATTACCTTTGTTGTGCAAAATTTCTGAAGCCCTACATACACATGGGTCTTACTGTAAGGTGGTTTTTAGAATTGTGAAAAATCTGGAAGCCATATGATTTCACACCAATCCCTACTGTTTAAGTACTATCGCATTTGTGACCACCTATTGAAAAACATGCTATTTAGTTTCACGTTTACTTTATATACGTAGTATGACTTAACGGTGATCGGATTTCAGGCCTTTTGGCACAATGATTTCAGATCCGTAATTATGGACATCAGAATTTGTATGCACACATGTTTTGTGGTGACCATACATATGTAGCCAGTACCCACAAGTGGCCTGGATTGTGGCCAAAACTTTGGTGGTCTAGTTTGTACAGCAAACCTATGGAAGAAGTGTACTACCTCAACTGTGAATATCGCTGTTGGCCAAAATATGCTTAACACTATGAACAAAGCGGATTTTGGGTACAGCAAAGTTTGTGGGGGTATTATAAACATCACTATTCACTTATAGTGCTATTTTAATTAACGCACATTTGTTATAAAAACATACTAAACCATAAAGACATCCTTTGACAAAATAACAGCTTGACAACGACATTTTCTGGAGAAATATATGCTGCATTTGTAAAATTTTACAGTGTGTGTCCAGACAAATTTTAACGTGTTGGATTACATGACTACACTTAGGATTGTAACCTTACTACGTATGACCGTATGCACTATAGTACCTTACTGCCTATCTGTATATATACCCACTACAGATTGAGGTACAACTGCCAGCTAAGGATTTATTAGTGGAGACATTCAGAGCTGGAGGGGCAGGTGGTCAACACGTCAACACAACAGATAGTGCGGTCAGGATCATTCATCTACCTACCGGGATTATTGTCAACATGCAGAACGAGAGGTCCCAACATAAAGTGAGCAATCTGCCTCACCAGTCTCGAGTGTAGAACTTGAAATCTTTAGAATAGACAGAAGGGCATGCAGGTATTGAGGGCACGCATCTATGAGCACAAGAGGATAAAGGAGGCTAAAGAAAGATCAGAATTACGAAGGGAGCAAATGGGAACTGGAGAAAGAAGTGAAAAAATTAGAACCTACAATTTTCCACAGGTACACATCAATACAATGCGTCTATTGTGTACACTGTCTCTTATAAATGACATCAAAGGATCGTGTTACTGATCATCGAGCTCAGTTGACGGTACATGGCATAGACAACTTCCTCCAGACTGGTGAAAAGCTCGATGACATTATAACACAACTACGACTACAAGATGAAACAAAAGCATTGACTACAGTATTAAACGAAATAGATTTATAATTACGCATATATTTATACTTGTATTTCAATAAATAAAAACAATTGATAAATTACAGTATACATGTGTGCAAATGCAACACAAATATGGATTATATATACACACTGTATTAAGCTACGTCAGGATCAGGGTTAGTAAAGTCATTCTCGCAGAGACCATCTCTATAAGGGATACAATCAAAGTACTTGCAGTCCTGGCAGAATTCGGAGTTTTGTACCAGATAGAATACTAAAAACTGAATAGTAAACAGAACCAACAAAATGGGAATGGATATGATCAAAAGTATTCTCTTCCTCCAGGCATCAAACTTGCCAAATGTGATGTACGGGATAAATATCAGTGCAGCCAGAATCCCATTAACAAATCCTCCTACGTGAGCCACGTTGTCGACATACGGGAGTGTTCCCAGTGAAAACATCACTACGGTTACCACGGCGATCTTAATCAACTCCCACCAGGCCTTATCGACAATCTGCCATGACTGAACGAGCTCGACCACAATCACGGCCAGTAGACCAAACAGTGACCCAGATGCTCCAAACTGAACTTCATATGGTACAAATATAGCACTCAACTACAAAAGCATAAGAACACACGACAATACATCACATGATACACATAAAATATTATGTCATAGGCCACTATAGCCATACTAAAGGCAAACACACACACAGGCATAGTGTAGACGGCATGTCATGACAAAATTTTATATCGTATGACATTACTCAGCTGTATGGTATTTGCATTTATCACGATGGGTATGCTGAGTACAAGTGACTGACTGACTATCACTGTCAACATAGTACGTAGTAGCTAATAGTTTAAAATTGATTCTGCACATATGCTTATGGGTACATATACATGTAGTATGGAAAGATGTTACATCAGATCATGTGATGCATTATCTGATGACATGGTGATATGATATGCGTACATGACAGGGAATATATTGAACACTACATTCCTTACAGGCAGGATTTCTTATACCCTACATTATCCCATTCATGGGAAGATCAACAAAAACAGCTGACAGATATGGTAGATGTTATTGCTTAGCAGTAGCCACATGGTAAAGTTAAGAAGTGTAATCATAACTTTTTGTCA
Organism: Spongia lamella; assembly: GCA_963930835.1. Classification (NCBI taxonomy): domain Eukaryota; kingdom Metazoa; phylum Porifera; class Demospongiae; order Dictyoceratida; family Spongiidae; genus Spongia; species Spongia lamella. The sequence continues at coordinate 2,179,448 of OZ005752.1, read as the reverse complement.
AACAACAACACCAGATGTGTGAGATGTGTGCTGTAGTACTCTTTGTTATTTCAACTTTGCAAAATGTAAGGACATTATGCTACAGTGACAAAATTAATAGTCTGCTACGTAAGGGCTCAAGTATTATGGCAATGGCCTATGGTTATATGTAACGACAATCCTATAACAGTACCCCCTATGTATTTTAATTGGGTTGGAGCAGCAGTTATTCTAGGATACATCATTTAGTGTTTACCACTTTACATTGGGCCGATATTGTGCCATACAGGCTTATCAAATACCCTGTAAGTGTTGTTGTAGCCAAATGATGAAAGGTAGGTGAATTCACCAACAATTTTAGTCAGTTATGCATTGACATACAATAGAAAAATTAATAAAATCCCCTAACACGGTCCAGGACAAGTAGAGCAATTTTGCCAGTGTTTTTCCATGCCATTATTTTGTGGCACAGTGGACACGTCACTGCGAGTCAGTTGGCTCATAGTTAAACTCTTACCAAAAACCCTGGTGTACAACAAATGTATCACAAACAGTGGTCAGGTTTTTACATACCAAGTTTCCTCCTATTCCACTGATGATGTAAATCAGACTGACCCGCAGCCAACCAGCCGTGCGCTCAATCTTGATGCCAATGTATAACTGAATCATCATGATGACCAAGAGATGGATGATGCCCATGTGGAAGATCAAGGGGAGAAGGAAACGCCACCACTGGTTGCCTTGGTTTTGGTCAGGGAAATTGTCGTCTGAAGGGATGCCTCCCATCCCACACACACCACTGAGACAATTCACCTACAGGGTACCAGCATAAGAATGCATCAAACATGTTATGTACGTACATGTGAAGATTTAAACATACTTCATTGTATGTGGTAATTTTGAGAGTCTTACCATTTGAGGGCTTTAATTTCGAGGGTCGTCTAGAAGGCAAGTCTATTTACAATCTATTTTTTACTAATCAAATTGAGTTGAACATACTTCATTGTATGTGAGTGTCTTATTATTTCAGGGTCTTGTACGTATGTACGGTTATCTAAAAGGATTTTTGTAATATATTTTTGCTGAGTTGAATATACATCTTTAAGCTACTACGTACCTCCTTTTGAAAGGCTAAAATTTCATACTTGGAAGCTTACAGCAAATCTTCAAATTTAGGTCACTCAAAAATTACTACTGTGTATATTGCATGCATGTACATACAAATATTGTCTATGATACATACCTCACTGCATGTATCAGCTCCAGCATGATAAACTCCTTTTCGTTCCTCGCAGTCTAATTGCAAAAGCAGCTGGCATCTTCCAGTCAGTGATACACAACATGGACGAAAGTTTATCAGCGACCTCAAGTCAGTTTGACTGCAGACACTACTCCTAAACTCAGTGTCATTAGCTGTTGCATTGCTGTGAGCACAATTGGAAATGGAAGTTGATCCAATCCAATTTCCGTTTACACAGCATCCGACACCACCATCGATCAATTGTTCCTCGCGAATTCTTGCATTCCTGGCATTAATCTTATGATCTTCACGCATGCACGGAGTAAACTTTGCTCCGATTGTAATAAGGAATGGAATTGGTGCCCCAATCCATGGATTAACAGATTCTTCATACGAAGTATCTTCTACTTTTGATGGACTCCTCAGCGAGGCAGTTGATTCATGCACTACTTCAGGGATAGCTCCAATTGGTGCCAACTCTCCAAAAACAATAGCAGCTATTGTGGCGATGGACTGTACCAGAGTGATGCCCAGTATGAAGAAGGGAAAAAATGTTGGAAGAGACTCGACCTTCTGTCTGATCAGGGTGCTCTGTCTTTCCAGTTTGGTGCGACCGGCTCTCTTGCGTCTCTGTCTTAGCTCAACGCCAGCATCAGTTATTCTTCCGCCTCGTATGCTTGGCTGACGAGTGATATTAGCACCACCACTACCACCACCATCTAAACAAACAAAATCGTACTGTATTGCATATTATGCACACACAAAATGTACATCATTTGGTATACGTATATCCGATTATCTGTGTAGCGCAAGTTTTGACGAGGGAAATATTGACAGATTTGATACTACGTATACTAGAAATGCATCAAAGTTTTCCCTTTCAATACTTCTCAGTAGTACAGCTAATACAAGTGGTTTAAGATGCTCTCCATCAATATTTTCCCCGTAGAATTTCTTGATGAAGTGTATCTGTCAATAGTTTCCCTCATCAAAAACTGCACCATACGAACTTGCATGTTGACTATATGTAAAAAAACAATAAGCTGCTATATCTTTTTGTCTATATGTACGTAGGACTATAAGCATGCTACAGTTATGGTTGTAGTTAAATGTATACTGTATAATTCACATACCAGGTTGGTCAGTTCCATCGCCACCAAAAAAGCCACGTGCCCCTTGTCTTCGTCGTCTCCTTTGCTCTTTTGCTTCCTTCTGCAATCACATGATCATGCCAGGTGAATAAACACAGTTTAGTTACACTAGCAACTATATTTTGTCCATGAAATATTGTCATGCACTCCCATGAAATGTCAAAAATTTTATCTATCGTATTTACTTGGTTAAATGCTGCGGCTTTTATTATTCATCTTTACAAAATAACCGCAGCCACTATTCAAGGGTGGCTACTACTCGAGGATGGCATTTATTGCATTGTAATAACGATTGTCATATAAAACCAGTTAGTGCAAATAATTCTATATATCCATATAGACATACTGTATTCTAGTAAATTTAGCTGCTCTCTTGCGAGTTCCATATATCCTAATGCTGTAATTGTCTGCATACGTGTGTTAAAAGCAGAGCTGTTTTATTTACTAATATAGCAACTACTGTACTTATTCTGCCTGTCAGTTAGAGTAGTTTAATCAGTATGATTCAACTAGATGCTGCGGCATATATTCAGGGTGGCATTTTTTATTTAGTGCTTCCAATAACCAGTGAACGCTATTTGAGGATGACAACTTTAAAGTTGTGGCAAGTAAATACGGTAAAATATTAAATTATATTATATGAAAATGACTCCATGCATCTATACAGCTCTCAATACATACATACAGTGTACAGTTACAAGCTATATACATATACCGTATAGTCTGAAATCTTCATGGAACTAAATTTCTGCGAAAAACTTCAAAATAGGATTTTCACGTTTTCTATTTCACGAATTACCGTATTGTCTCGAATTGTGGCCCGGGCGCTTATTTTTTAATGGCAACTTTTAGCTCTGGCTACTAAACAAGACTGGCAAAAATATGGTGTTTAATGCCCTTACCCCCCGACGACTAAATGGGAACCAGGCGTTTATACAAGACCGGCCATAATTTGAGACAATACAGTAGATATATGGTTAAATCACAGTTGAAGTAGCAATGTATTCACAATCATACGTATTTTCATGAAGTGAAATTTGCTTGTGGAATTCGCAAAAATTTCATCTTACAAAAATTTCAGCCTATACGGTATTAACAAAGTTATCACCTTCACAAAGTTAAGGTAGTAGGCGTATGCTTCAGTAGGATCAAAGATGAAGTCCTGCATGTTATCCACTGTCACTGATGCCTGCCTTGGAACCACCTGACGTCTGCGAGCATCCTATGTCAATAAATCATTTAACTGTTGTCAATGCAGGTATGTATGTCAGGGCTGATGATTTTGATGCCATGTACAAAATTTCTACCTTTAATACGTAATTTACTTATATGTACAAATATTATGTATATACAATATAGGAAAATGTAAGTTGCATAATTTAGTATTACACTCTGATATATATATATTTATAGTATTTTGCGTGGGAGGATCAAAGGGCAAAAGTGTACTTTATTTTCCATAAAGCACTGTTAAGGTGTGAAGAGTGCTTTATTTAACCACCAACAGTGCTTTATGAAACTTCAAAGCTTATAAAGTACAGTTATGCATGGAACTCTTAACGCCTTAGTAAACAACTCATTGGAATGTGTTACATACCAGTAGGCTGTAAACAACGCGATGTGGCTAGCTTTTTGTTTCCAATTCATTTCAAGGTGTCTTGTACAAACCAACTATCTTGTTAATACAACACAAATATAAACGAGAGAGAACACGATCTAGCTGCAAGATTCGTTAAAAACACCGACGCGTAAGTGATGTGATAATAGAGTAAACTTACCGGGTTACCACCACTGACGGTTGAGCAAGCTTAAATCAACCAGCAAGCGCGTTTGTATCGAAGCATTAGTCTTGAAAATTCTATAAAACAGTTAAAGCATTACCTTGCTCGTGCTATACGTGAAATAAAGCACTCGGCGTGCAGTCTCGTTGCTAATAAAGCACTCGGCTGCGCCTCGTGCTTTATTAGCACCTCGGCCGCATGCCTCGTGCTTTATTTCACGTATAGCACTCGCGGCAATGCTTTAACTAATACATATATATATGTAACACTTTCACACCTCAGATCAAAGGAATCTACAGGGATACATAAGCCATGTATCTCTATTCTCCTTCACATCTAGTGTACACCAGTGTACATGATCAAAAGGCAGATCAAAGAATTCAAAGGAAAGATTTTCTCATGTATCCCGGGAAAATCTTTCCTTTGAACTCTTTGATCTACCCTTTGATCAATAAGTTGGTGCATCACTAGAGCTCTTTATATAGGCGCATAAATGTAATATCGATTGTGGCTTTTAGTTTTCTAAATTAATCTTTATTTGTAGTTGAAATATATACTTTGTTACTAGTCTTAAAATGTTTGTTTTCGTATCCATGGAAGTTTAGAAGCCGATATAAGCCAAAAAATGTCATTTGAGGCGAGTTTCTCACGTGATAAAATAATCTATTTACTGTGTGACTTAATGTATCTACATTAATCTACTCTATTTGTAACACACTCACCATTAGTTTATCAGCGATTAAACGCGATTTTTGCCCATTTATAAGTCCTGCAGCTTTATAAAAAGTTGTGGTAAACCCACAATTACCAGCACTACCATGCAAGAACGTCATGACAACGATGAAATAGAGTCCCACAATCACAATGAGTACCCGTTACTATATAAAGAGGCGGAAATATCAACGTCAAGTTTGGACAAATTTTTAGAGTGCCGGAAGTGTTACATATTACCTGTAACATGTGCACTCGTGATTTACCTGATATGTATGCCCTCAGCCCTCGGGCATACATATCAGGCAAATCCCTCGTGCCCATGTTACAACTATTACATGTAACACTTTGCGTGGGCGACATCAAAGCCTCGAGCTGTGGTATATAACTGATATACCACAGTTTGCCGTGGTATATCAGAATATACCACAGTTGCAAAGTTATATACCACAGTTGCCTTATACGGCCTGTCTGGCTTTAATGAGATTACGAAGTGTATAATAAACCCGTGACGTGACATACGCATTTGCTTGTGGGTTTTGTTTTTAGGCCTGAAGTTTTATAAGTTTTTAGGCGATTATCTTCGAGACGGCAGTTTAATAATGTAAGTATTAATGGAATCTTGGCTGATACCGTGCCGGAGAGCGTCTAATGAAGCTACTCACAATGGTCGCCATTCTACCAGAGGCGCCTTCGACTTTTTGCCAGGTAGGCCTAAGCAAAGTGTAACATAAATGTTATAACACAGCTTTGCTCGGGATTTGACTGATAAATACGCCCTCGGGAGTCGTGCGTATATATCAGTCAAACCCCTCGCGGCTGTGTTATAATATATTAATGTACATCAATTTTCACTTCATACTTTATAGTTGCTAATACCTGTTGCTGTTGTTGTTGTGCTGGTTGTTGTTGTGTTGGTGGTTGTTGTGGTTGCCCGGCAACATAGGGTGGAACATCAGTACTACCAGTGTACACCGAGGCCCTTGTAGTCAACAGCTCAGTTTCTATGGTAACAGGTATCGGGGAGTCCTGCACGATGTCGTAGTATTCCGGAGGAGCTTCAGTGAGGAATCCATTGTCATCACTCTCGCTAGAGGAGTCGTCCAGTAACTCAAATGAGCGTTGTGGCTCAGCGTTCAGCTCGTGGATTTCCAGTTCATCTCCCTGATCAGCGTACTGCCTACCTCCTTGATCTCCAGTGATAAAATTTAGAGTACTTGTCTAAAAATAGAGCAACTTAAACATATATCAAAGTCTTATAATATATTAATGCAATGATATACTGTATAGCCTCAATATTTCGAGGGAGAATTTTTTTGCTGATTTCACAAATTTTTGAAAAACCATGAAAATTTTATCCTTGAAATGTTTGTCCTCAATTGCAATTCAATACTGCACTTCAGCTATCTGCAAAAATTTTATTCAGCAAGCTACAAAGTTCACAAATCAGTAAAAAATTTTACCCTCGAAATATTTAGAGAGACAGTGTGGAAGCTCCAGTTGATCTGTGCAATAATATATTCAGGAATTCTGATGAGCAATGTAATTCAATGAAATACGTAACAAGTTGATGTTCTACCATCTAAAAACCAGGCGATATGTAAGTTAAATCACTGTTAATCAACTGCTATTCAGTGTATTGTAATAGTAATTAATGACATCATGAGTAAGTCATGTGAGCGAAGACTCATCACTAAGGGGCACATAGCAATGCATACAAATTTAATGCTTTTGTTTAAACCAGTTTTATACTCCAGTACTTTAGTTTTAAAAGTAGTACAAAGTTGTTTTAAGCCGAAATTCTTACTGTAACACTATAGGCTAGTCTTGTATTATAAGCTCCGCAACCCGCACGGCACGCCCACTTTCAAAAATGAAAGACTCCGTCTTGTTAGTAATGTACGTCATAGAAAAGCAGTAGGACTTATTTGATTGGTTATTCAGGCTTCATTTCATGTGAATGGTTTTTAATAGCCTGGGGGCGGACACGCAAACACACACATACCGACGTTTTCACAAAAACGATTTCAAGAAACCAGGCTCACGCCTGGTTTAAAAATATTGCACAACATTTGACATTACTGAATACATTACAAATATTTGGCAAATATTTGGCAAATATAGTCATAAAAGTAGTATACAAATACGTACATATCTTTAAATAAAATCAAAGAATATTTGGTACGTACATATCATTAACACAAACATAGTAAAGCGTTTATGCACCAATGTTTGTGAAACTGAGTTACATTTAAGACTATATACATGTTGATCTTTACCTGTGCACTTTGCTGAGCTACTTCAGCCCAGCCAATTGACTCAGTATTACCCATCTGTGAGTCCTCTGTTACACCGAAGAATCGACCGATGATATGGGCGGCTGCCCTGCTGCCATTACGAAGAGTTCTGAAGCCGCGCTCCATCATGGGTGTCGACGACTCCTCTGCAATAGGCTGCTCTCCACCGGCAGCGTAGCTCACACTACGAGGCTGTGTCTGTCTACGAAACGACGCATCTCTAGAAAGACTTCGTGCCCTATTACGCACGTGTTGCAATACCTGATGATAAATACACACACTGTATAAAACCATATTAAAAGAATATGTATTATTGTATAATAGATAAATAAATATAGGCCATTGATATTGTATTGGCAGACATAAAATGTTTTGTTTACTCATGCATACATGTATTACCAACTCTTTGGCCTTGAGAATCAACCAAAAAACAAAGTATTGTTAGAGCAATGGACTGCACTATAATAAATTTTGGATGTGCCTAATAGTGGATTTGACGCAAAAAGGTTTCTTTCAGATAATAGCACTATCGAGGCCGGTAGAACTATTGATCATTATAGTATATGCACTAATGTAAGATAAGTCGCAGTTCAAGCAAATCAATTGTGAGCAAAATTGACCACAGGTAGCTCATAGCCTAGTGCACAGTCATCTAGCTAAGGTATTTTCTAACCTACTGTTTAAGCCTTGGGCTCGCTTTTGCATTGTACAGGAAGCTTAAAGCTTTCAAGCAGTTTTTGTTGGGCAGGCTTTCAATTTCTTAAATGTATGTACAAAGTTTCAGGACATCTGCTCTTAAAGTTCATGTATAAAGTACAAGAGTTGCTATTTTATATGCCACACCTTCAAATTACTGTATAAAAAGTCTACACACACTGTTGATAGGCCATTAATCAAGGCTCCTATGCTCCAACAAGGCTAAGTGACGACAGGTCTTCCGTTAGGTAAGTACCATTTTTAGGGTTTCACCTTAATTAGAGATATATTTTTGAGGGCCTATCGAAGAGTTCTTAGCTCTCAACCGGCTTCGTAAGTAGTTTAGCCAATAAATATCTCACTAAAGCGCTCCTAAAATACCAATTTTTAACTTCAGACACTTACAAAATCTCTCATTGGCGTTGTATGTCTAAAAACCCTTCGGTAGGCCCTCGAAAATATATCTCTAATTAAGGCGAAACCCTCAAAATGGCACTTACCCTGGTTGTTATTGCTGCATTTGCAGCAAGTTTTTGGCCGTCACTTCGCATTGTTGGATGGCCTATCAACAGTATCTGTAGACTCTTTACACAGTACTTTGAAGGCGGTGACGAGACCACTTGATACAAACCACAAAAAGGCTGCTTTTAAAGACAATAAAAATTAGCACCCATGAAAGTAATTCATGGGTATCCCGTAACTTAATCTTAGTATGCATGGTTATGACATAGTCCTGTGTACCACAAAGTTAACACATACACAAGGATAAAGATGGTTGTTATTTAAGTATCCATGGTCCCACAAACCACATCATAATCATTTAGTCAGATATGAGCCAGTCGCCAAAAACCAAATTTAGATACAATTCCTCTTATGGTATGGTGTCAAAGTACAAGCATACACGTACCTGAAAGAAATTTGTCCATGGTAAACAATCGTTCCTTTTCAGTCGATGAAACTCTCTTCTTAGCGCTTCATCTCCCGGGTCTGTTAGCGCTGCGTGTACGATACTCGCGTGTGCTGCCACAAGGAAACCTTCTTCGTTTAATCCTCTTCCTTCTGGCGGAACATGGGTAGCGAATTGCGCCCTGAAATAGGCTATTTGATCCTGGGTGAAAGAAGCTGGCACATCAGTCATCGCGAAATAGTGAGTAGTAAGCATCACGTGAAGGTGTGATGTCATGATACGGCACGAGATGCGGTATTATGATTTCCCAATAGTAACAAAGATAGTAGACCTATGAACAGTAAAAGCAGCTTGGAGGCTTCAACTGGTCACGGCATGATTCATCACTAAATTCTGGATCAAAGACCAAAAGAGGAAGGGCAGCAGAGTCAGGCCGAGTAATGCACCTATCAATGTATTGCCCCACCACCACCCCCTCGGGATTATATGGGGCTATAGTGGGGATTTGACATACCCTGATGTCAAATGCCCTATAGTGGGACAAACCGAGCATGTCAAATCCCCCAATACAGCCCCATTTAAGACAAAGGCTTTGAATTGATAACTTGTATGTCTATTTATGCCTTTGTCAAATGCCCCATAGTGGGGCAATAGTTTTGTGTCAATGCCCCCAGTAAAGCCCCACTTAGACCCGAGAGGGGTAGTGGGACAATATATTGATAGGTGCATAAGTCACCCAAGAAGTCCCTGTGCCGCAGTGTGTGAACCCAGCAGGTTGCTCAGTTGTGATATTGATTCGTTACTGACTCACAAGTATTAATAACAGAATGATTAGCAGTGGTTACGAGAAAGCTTAAGACTAAAGTACAGGGTCAGTCATATACCCATGAATTCAGTGAAGGATGATCAAACTTATAAGGAGTCAGTAGTTACATATAATGGTTCTCAATAATCAGGTGTGTATTATCAAGAGTACATAATCATTAAGTACGGTAGCACCTTAATAGTGGGGATAAAGCGAGGATAAGGTCACTATTCAGTGATTGTTACGTATGTAGTTTCTCACACAGGAATTTTAATTTTAACAATGCGGGTGGGTAGGCAGACATTACCACATGCTTTTGTACTAGATGTTTTCAGTGAAAGCAAAGTCCTATTGATGTACCATTCCTATGAGTATAAATTTTTTGTAGCTATGGATACAGACGAGCTGGTTCTAAAAGATGTGGGAGGCAAAATTTGCCACGGGAACACATTTCTTGTTATGTAGCAATAAACAATCAAACGCGATGTCTGGTGCACTTTTATAAAAGCATGTTGCGTTTATACACATGCGCAATGTGCATAATGGCGATTGCGGCGGTTTCACAAAAAGGATGTGGGTGTTGAAAGAGGCATGCGGGCAGTGGATGAGAAACTAAATAGGAGCCTATGGAAGAAAGTCTCTATTTTTTGACTTGCATAGCATAATATTGAGTATAATTATAGACATGTTACAATATGTTCGTTCAGCATGTACGTATCATTATATTAGAGGTTCCACAGTGTGAAGATTAACTAGACAGTTACTTCTTTAACTCTTTGAAATGTAGCTACCTCAAACGGAAAGTTTTAGTATGTGTGGAGACTATGGATTTCTTAATAGAACTATATATGGAGCAAATTTTTGTGGTTTTTTCCAGTTTTTCCAAGGTTAAGAAAACAAAGCACACTTTTGTCTCTTATTATTATTGACTTAGTTTGGAAAAGTAAATCCATTGGATTGTGAAGAAAAGTAAGAAGTTGTTTTTAAAACAGTATATCACTGTAAGAAGTTTTTAGCAGTAGTACTAACCTTTACTTCCAATTATGGCATAAATTGTTGTAAGTAAAATTACTGCTGCTTCTTTAGTTCTTAATTTAACCTCTGTGAGTTGCCATGAATTGCATTAATCATGATATTATTGAGATCATAGGATTACTAATATGTGTAATTGTATGGCTTTTAACTTCAGTGCCACCTTAAGTATAATATCAATAATGGCCATATATCGTAGATTGTTTTTCTCATGTCACTGATTTTTGTATAAATTTTTAAAATAAATATATTGAAGCATATTTTACTAAAAAATTCATAAAAATAATTTTCAAATTTACTCTTGTATACGAAAATATATTTTCACCACACAAAAGTCAGAATCTACAGTGTAACTGCATAACTACAGTAAAATTAGGGACTGCGACCCAGGTTTGTAATACTTTCTAATATAGCAGTCATAATTAGATTAGTGACTGTTTTATTAAGGAGTATTGATCTATTATTGCCTAAATGAGTTGCACATCATGTCATTCTGCAGGTCACTGGATCTATAAATGAAGTGTAAGGTCACTTGATTTCAGACAAAGACAAGATGCTGCAGTTGCCTTTTTATCGCTTCTTCACTGGAATGTTGGAATGTAGCTGGAAAAGAATTCCAGCATATAGAATAGCATCATGTTACATAGTGAGCATGTAGCTACAGTAGACTACATGGTACTATACGAAATCAACTTGTAGTTCATAACCAATTTCAAAGATAATTTGAGTATTTTAAGAATCAATGTGCCTATTGCAAGTAGAGGTGTGGTAATTATGTTGGAAAATTTATAATGCATTGATATACTCTAATAGAACACTCAAACATTCTGTTACAGCGGTCAAGTTAATCAATGCTACTCTAATAGAGCAGTCAGATATTTATACAGTATATTACTCTAATAGAGCAATCAGGTATTGAGCAAACTAAAAATGATAGAATAATGCATGCAAACATATTTAAAATTGAGCATACCACCTCAGCCCTAATCTCAAAGTGGTCATATCCTATGAAGTTGGTTTTTACAATAATCATAACTATTATATATGTATTATGTATTATATTTGCAGTTGAAAACAACAAGTTTACCACTGTAGGTATGCAGGTAATGACATCAGTGTCCCACAACGGCTTCAGTTTCTTGTTGCGCTTTGCTTTGTGATGACAATAAATAAAAGCCAAGCCCAAACCTTTAAAGCATGCGCAGTAGGAGTAGATTTTACCGACAAAAGCTTTATACGCATGGAATGGTTTATGTAGCACAATCCAGAGTATAGGCTCCCCAAATTGTCATACACTTTTAGTTAGGGAATACCGTAAAACCCGCAATGTTTTTTATAGTGAAGTATGTTTATCTGCTGCTCTCTACATGGTATTGAGAGTCCATGGTAAGGTCTGTATAATTAGCAAAAAAAACAAAAATATAATTTGTATATGTACAGTACGTATGATATTTCTGTTTCTTCAGATTGCTGAATCCTTAGTGTTGCTATGTACTAACTTTTCTTAGATAACTAGCTAGCTAGCTATGTAATGAGCAGAGCTATGACCTCATGGGTTTTTCCTGACATTTTAAGCCAGTCAGGTTTTCCTTCTGAATTGGCTTGGGGTAGCCAATTCAAAATATTATCTACAAATTCAAAATTAGGCATTGCTCACTTAAAACTTGGTGGTGCTTGATTGATATTATTTATTGAAATTTTGTGGCCAACTTGTGGCAGCTACACCAGTCAGATGCATACAGGGGATGGTGATTATTAAGTATTGCTAATATGCGATATTTTTACATTGAACATGGCTATCCAGTTAACTCCATATCTGCATCTGCCACCATAGGAAAGTTACATTTGCTATAATTAACCTACCAAGTTACTAGATGCTATTAAATACACTATATATAGCTATTTCTCAAATATGCTTAACAACCAGCTGGTAAGTTATACTAAGTTGGTTGGTTTGAACCCACCATGCAATTACAGTGAGCATGTAGAATAATAGCAGTAATGATAGTAGAATACACAACTTTATACACAGGTACTGTATTTATAGCTGTGTAGCCTGTGTAAATTAATACAATATAGCTGCTATATATGGCATGCATTTATAGCTACACCTGCACAATAGGGCAGGTACATTTGTTAGTTATACGTAAGTGACCCGGCATGAGAAAACCGGGCTAATTTACACAAAATGCACCTATTCATATTATAGTATGTATCTTCATTCCTGTATAAGATTTACAACTGCATTAGATTGAATCATTCCCTATGAAAAGCTGCATAAATGGTGAAAATTGTGCTGGGCTTCCATATACGTACGTATGTATGTATGTTATTCAATTTTGAAATCCAAAAATGTGGCCAAATTTTATGTGCCCAATGCACATAAGCCTATTTTCTCATGCTGGGTCACATAGCTAGCTATAATGCATACGGGTATTGAAACCTTGTACATGCAGAATAATGTCCTTTTCTGGTGCCTATATATGACTTCAGTATACACAGGAATGATATTCGGGTGATCAATACAATCAGTCACAAGTGTTCATAGACTGAACAGCTGATTTACAAATTCTTTCCTCCTGCTTAGTTTTACAAAATAATGTTATAATTATAATTAAGTGTCAGTTCTGTTGTCATTCAGAGAAGCGCAACCTATCTGGTGGAGTTAAGTAGTTGTATTACAAGCATTAGCTTACGTATGTGTATGATAAAGTAGAATTGCAAGTGCATATAATATATATAACTTGGGGATATTGAGGAGTGCTCTTAGTATATGCGTAGTATCCCACTCAACATAATGATTGTTGTTATAGCTAGTTACATACAATATTAAGTAGCTATTACACATACATTAGCTACCATCTAGCTATTACAGGAGAAATCACCGAATATCTTGCTTATCAGGATGAAGAAATGGATTGTCAGACCATGCCACATAGTAAGCATATGCACAGTTCATCATGATCCTTAAAATTTTCTTTCTCACAAGGTTGATCCTTTTCACACACTGGCTTGGCTGGTACATGGTCTCACTACTGGGTGATGTTTGGGTAAAACCAATTAATCCAGTGTACTGTTTGTCACAGACCTCATAGAAAATTTGAAATGTGTACCTAAACCTCCCAATTAAATATTTTTGAATAATAAAATGCATAGGATAAAAGTATGTTATCAACAAATAGCTCTACTTGAATTGCTTACTGCACGATGCATTTATTGTCGTGCACACACATGGTAAATCAAAATGCTAGCTTACCAGGCTACACTGCAACACTAGCTCAAATTAACTGCAGTAGAAGCTTTAATTAATTAATACTTACAAAACAAAAATGAATAATCCAATAAATTATAAGAATGCCATAAATTCCATAATTACATATATGGTAAGTTGAATTGCAATTATCATGGCTAAGCATGTATGTATGCTCTGATATTATATCTTAAGTATAACAACAAATGAGATGATCGATTAGTAAATTGTTCAATTAAAACACAATAGCTAAGTATGTAGATATCTGACGAGTTACGTACAATCATGAGCTGGTTATGAACTAAACAATTTAATGTCTTGTATAGCAGAATAATCACACATGGCTAGCTATAAATACTATTTACATCACAAAGAAAGAAAAGCCTAAAAACTGCTATACTATTTGGTCATTTAGCATATTATAATAGTTAGCTATGTAAGATCAATATATGATGATCCTGAAACACCCTTGCTGTTGGCCTTTTGTTTCTTAGTCGGTGGTTCTTTCCCTGAAGGTGCACTTGTGACTCCAAGCAGGGGTCGTAGAGAAGATAACAGAGCTTGCTCTTGTTGTTTCTTAACGTCTTTCTGGTAAGATGTAGTTGTCTTTGTTACCGCAAGAGTGTTCCCAAAATGTTCTGTTACCTGAACAAAATCAGGTGCACTGCTATCCAACTGTTGACGAAGATGACGTCTCCTATTTTTGCTCATCCTAAATTCATGTCGTGTTTGAGTAGGATGCCCCAAAAATTGCTTTAACTCTGCAATCCTTACATGAACAACTGAATTTGACTGGCTTAGTACTGCTTGTTGCAACCTTATGCAATGAATCTTCCAGTTGGGAAATACAGTAACAAAGAATTACCTGTACAGGTCCATCTTTCTCAACCTCTGTTGACTTACAGTAATCAACAATTGCAGGTCCAAGAGTTTGTAGTACTGGGTAACGTACTGGTTTGCTACGCAAAGCACTAACAGCAGAAGTAAACAAATCATCAGGCCCCACAGCAGTCAGTAGATTAAACAGTTGACCAACAAACTCTTTGCTCCTGTAAACTGTTGAATGCATATACATCCATGATGAAGATGAAGATGAACTGTTGGGTGTGGCATCTTCTTCTTCAACCAAAACCTTCACAAGGATACTCAAGAGATCCTTGTACAAATCCTTCTCATCATCTGGTTTCTTAGAGGCAATCATTCTCTTCAAAAATGCACAATACTTCTCAACATTGCTTGATGAACACCTACCAAACATGGTTTGAAGAGGAGACTTGAGGATATCCCACCCATGTTGACGAGCAATAGAAAATAATAAACTGCAAAAAGTGGTATCATCAATAAAATGGTTGAAACTGTAAGAGTCATTAATGCCCGCTATCTTATCCAGCATTTCAGCAATTAACTTGGTATCAGCAAGTACTTGTAAGGCATGCAAAAATGTAACATATGGTTCAACTGGTAGATGTTTGTGACACATTTCTCTTATTAGATCTCTTGCAGTGCTATCCAAATCATTTTTTGTTTTCCCTGCATCAACATCCTGCTTAAACAGCTTAACCATGTTTTCTACTCCTTTGACAGCCATACGCTTCTTTATCGGCCACAACAACAGTGCTGCCCAATTGTACCGTTTGTTTAATGTGGCACCTCCATTGCCCATTGCTTCTTCCAACTCTTCGTGATCAGGCTTAACGGTATCAAAAAATTTTTCTGGGACAAATGAATTTCTATGAAGGTCAATTTGTGAAACAGCATTCTTACTATCGGATGCTTTTAGATGTTGGGCACAGATTTGTTCATCAATAAAATCATCATCTCTGATGCAGTCACAATCAGCTGACCATAACTCAGAGAGATTGACAATTCCCATGTATAGATCAAAATCTACTGCAGCTTTGGTTTGAATTAATACATCAGCAACAGCTCGATCACCATTCTTAAGAAATTTGAATGAAAGGCTTGCTTCACAGTATTTGTGCTCTAGTAGGTAAGTCATCATGTCAGGACAATCTTCTGATTCAATGTCTTCCTGCCATTTCTTCATAGCAGAAACAACGGCTGATACCTCCTTTTGATTGTCAGCTGGAGCTGGACACTCATCAAGGCCTTGGTACATCAAGTTGTATATGAGGCATAACCGATAGCCTTCGGTCACCTTCTTAACCTCATGTTGGCAATCAGCATAGAATGCAGTGAAGTAGCAGTTACTGCAACAATCAAGGCCACTGTAATCAAACTCAGATTTCTTTCCTTGATGATAAATGATCAATTTACCACCAGTATAGTTGGATGGTAACTGGATCACTAAGGTTCCAAACATTCCTTCTCCTTTCTCAGTATCTTGATGCCGCTGTAAAAATAACAGAAGTAATTAAGCTCAAAACTGCAAAGCTGTATCTCTATAGCTACATAGCTACTCAGAAATTTTAACCAGTAGCTATACCATCTGGAAGCTAGTGTAAGGACCTGAGAGTTCACACGTGGCTCATAAAATAGCACTACCAGTACAAGAAAACTGATGCTTTAAATTTATTTGATGTTCTTACCACACAATAAGTGGACAGTAAATTAACAACAAGGACATAGCGTAGATCAGGAAAAGTTCGTCATTAAAAAATCTTTGTACAAGCCTTTGTTTACGAAATTAAAGTGCATGAAAATTTTTAACAATAATTATTTTAACTATAGAATTTGGGTGAATGCAAGAATTGGTAGGGAAAATGAAGTATCTAAAGCTTTGTAATGATGGATTATCTGGGCCTTAATCCACTATGATTGCTAAAGGAAGACTCCGGAGCTAGCGCACAGACTAATATCGTCAGTCAAGGCCAGTGACAACATGCAATATTTAATGGCTAGCTGACCAAAAACACAACACAGGTTACACAGCACTTGCCTTCATCCAGTGCCGTCGTTTCACTTGTGCAACATGCTTTCGTGTTCTGGGTTAAAATAATTTTGTATACTTCGAAATTAAAACACCTCGAATTTTAAACTTTTTAAAACGAAATTAATCCGATCTACGGTAAACTTTATTGATTTTGATTCTTTTGAGTCATTGTACATTTATAATTCTATGGATGATAACAATTTCAGCTAAATGATGTCTAGCTACCTCCACAATAAACTTTATACTTTACCCAAGAAAACCAAGTGAAGTGCATTGGTAACACTATAATTAACACCATACATACCTTACTACCTTCATTAAACGTCATGAAACGTCAATGATGTGATTATTAATTTATCAGAGAATTTCAGATCTACTAGTATTTCACTATATAATACTAGGAGTATGGCTCCAGATCAGTTCTGCAATCGGGTCAGGTCAATCCGCATATCCAGGTCAAATGTGTCAATTTTCTCTGGGTCATGCAGGTTGCTGGGTCGAGCTCAAAAATCTGGATTGATAATACTCTCTAATAATGGTAGTGACTGTTCTGTGAGAGTATCGGTCTATTATTGTTAAATTTTTTTTGTTGCTCTGTAGATATCAAAAATTTTAATCCAGGTCAATGCCTGTGACCCGGTTGCAACGCTGCTCCAGATTATTCATGTATAAATTATGAAACTGTTATTCTGATGAAGGTTTCTCAACTGCACCATGGTGTCTCTCAGGTAGCACCGCCCTCAAACTCACAAACGCTCTAGCTAAGCCGCCATTAAAGCTATTGCTTAGTTATTACCGACCCAAAATGTTCTTACTATATAGAATCAACAAACCGAGAATGGAGGAAATAGGCGCCACCATTCCTAAGTACCAGCCATTGTGAGTTCTATGGTGCCCATTGTGCGTAGTGCCTGTTGTGCGACTACGCACGATGAACCATCCTTTCCCACCCAATTCGCCTGTTTACTAGACAATTAGTACCTTCATTGTTTGAAGAATCAATATCCCGAAGTTGATAGAAATCTCTTCAGCCATTTTTCTGATACAGCCTTATAATAGCCTTCCTGTCACCACAAAAATTTTACGTGGGAGTCATTTTTTCTTTCTTTCTTTTATTTTCATAGCACACTTTTTTCGTGGGCTTGCGGGAGCTTTCATGAACCCCGGAAGTTTTTTTCAAAATCTCTTTATACATTCACTTGTTTGTCTAATAACTCACTCATTTCTTCATGAATTTCAGCCAAATTTGTATCAGCACTTCTCCTATGTATGCTCTATCTGTCATACTATTATCAGTCTGAAGTAAACACTTGAATGTATTTGAGAAGGGCTATTACACTGTAGGTTGATAGTTGTCATAACTTGGACCCCTTCAAATGATTTGCATAAACTTTCAGATATACAATCTATATTGATGTATCACTCTGTAGTGAAACTTTTAAAAAATCTCAGGCCTGAGTTTTTCAAAATTAAACTTCAAAGTTTAATGTGCAATATTGTGTGCTAGGCAAGTACAAGTTATGCCCATGCAGTACTTCTCTGCTGCTTGCTAGTAATAACATCTGTTTATACTTCCAAAAAAGTAGTGATATGCTAAACAAAAACACCCTGGGTGTAAAACAAGTGCGAGGCCAATCAGAAGCAGCATTGCAAATAAGTACGTATGTGCGACCAAAAACTTTGATATCAGTTGAGGCCAAGAAATTACTTATCAAAGTGTGAAAAAGGTGGCCAAGTGACAAAGCCAATCGTAGTTGTGAAAATATGCTATAAACTATTGTATGTTAGGCCACACAAAGTTAAATGTCTGTTTCTGGTCCAGCCAACTTTCAAAATTTGACCAGGCAACCAGGCTTTTTATTTTTATTTTTAACTTAAATTGTGTCAAAATCCAAACTAAATTGCTTGTAATTTTTGTTCACTTCGTGATAATACATAAAATTTCTTAACTTGATAATGTTTTTATACATAATCCACAACATTGTGTAACTATAACAACATGCTGTGAATAAAAAAGTTACCATCACTACCTCACAAAAATGACCAGGCAGGAGGACCAGAAACATATTATTAACTTTGTTTGGCCTTATTCAAGTAGTTAAAAAGATTTTTGATAAGTAACTTCTTGGCTTCAACTGATATCAAAGTTTTTGGTCGCACACACATATTCACAGTTGTTTGCAACAAATTTTAATTTTTCAAAAATTTCAGTAGCTGCAAAGTGCTCAGAATGCTTAAAATAAGCTGTTTTAAGCAATGCTGCTTCTGATTGGCCTCGCACTTTTATATACCCAGGGTATTTTTGTATATACCATGAAGTTCTGTATCAGTGTAAGGGTAGTTACAAAGCCTGGAGCGGAATGGAACTAATCGGGTGCACGTCAGTTTTAAAAATAGCCTATTTTCATTTTACGGGTTATGGTTACGGGTTATAGTTTTAACTACCTGCTGACACTTTATGGCATATATAACACTGTTGAACCCTTAGATTCGCCTACGCAAAATACAATAAATATCTTTAAATGATAATGGCAATGCTTTAACTTATTGCTTTATTCGTATTGTCTGGTTAGAATTTTATGTAGGCAACTTTGTTTATATAACAAACATGGCAAAAGAAATAGCCCTCTTCTTCCTCCTTAACTATAAATGTAATTTATGGCTGGATTAACAGTTTTGTAAACATTAATTAGAAATAACAGCATGCCACACTCACCTTCAGCTTTCTTTATGTACTGGAGAATCGATCATTATAGTAAATAGAACCACTTTATAACTGAGCAAATATAAAAATAAAAAACTAGCACTATAGTGCACACCACAATTAATTCTGTAACAGTTCTGTTGGTTTTACAACAATCCAAGCTGCGTATGCTTGAAAGAGTATAAAGCACACATAACTACGTATATACCGGTACATAACTAATAGTTACAATTATATGGTGTTCTTATAAATAAGTTGGTTGATAGATTGGCAAGCTAGGTTAGTCATTCCACAACTTGATGGCTTCATAATGAAGAATGAATTTTGTAAGTGTTAGTTCTGGCAAATGGTAGCCACATGTGCCCACTTCAAGGCCCGTTTACTGTAATATTGTCATGATCAGCTAATTCAACAATACCCCTCTGATGGCTCCATCCCTTATAGCCTGTACCTAAACCCTCATTCTTCTGGCCTTCTATTCTGGATATTCCTATAAACAACGTAGGGGTCCCTTTCCCTTCTCCTTTGTAACCGCCCTCAGTGTCCGCGGAGTGTTTCATCTGCTTACCTTTGCAATCGTTCTTCTTGCATGTTGTAGCAAAACCAAAACAGTATTGGAGTGCCAGCCAGCATATATACTCTCGCTTAGTATATATTATACAAAAATCATAGGTAGAGCTTACAAAAATCATAGCGTTTACATCAGAGTGATGTATGGATATACGACCAACATGCATAGAACTCACTAGTGTGGGGCTCGCTACAGCTCGCCCCAAATATTTAATAATTAAAAATTTAGAATGTGAGTATGGATCAGTGCTACGTATAATAAGTAGGGGAACAAGAGTTTTGGCATAAGAAACACCAGAGATTCTGAAGCCACATATTCAGTCTGTAACATTTGTATTATATTTATGAACAAAAGGATTTCTAACCTTAAAAAATCCCCCTGGTTCATACAGCAGAAGCTTATAAAGTTCACCGACTACTTTCATTTTTGCATCACAGCCCAGCTCAAGCTTTACTTGATCTAGCAGTACTTGTAAGCCCTTTTCCCACCTAGGATTATTGATAGAGAATTGTCCAGGATCAAGCTGCCATGTACAGCGAACTGAAGTGTCGACAATTGTTTTCTCTCCTTTTCCATAAGGTGCTCTACTGGCCAATTCAATAAGGTGTTTAGCCTGAGCTTCACCAAGTGGTAAACCCAAGATTATATTGGGCTCCCCAGTAAGTGATATTGCTGGTAAGGGCATGGCAACCTCTCCACCTGCAGCATAAATCCCTGGTCTCTTTACTGACTTCAGTGTATCAACAATGGTCCGATAATAAGAAACGGACTGATGATAAGAGTCCTCCTCCTCCTCCATCAGACCCTAAACAACAAAATTGTTAATCAGTCACATAATATTATCCAAAAATTGTTAATCAGTCACATAATATTATCCAAAAATTGTTAATCAGTCACATAATATTATCCAAAAATTGTTAATCAGTCACATAATATTATCCAAAAATTGTTAATCAGTCACATAATATTATCCAAAAATTGTTAATCAGTCACATAATATTATCCAAAAATTGTTAATCAGTCACATAATATTATCCAAAAATTGTTAATCAGTCACATAATATTATCCAAAAATTGTTAATCAGTCACATAATATTATCCAAAAATTGTTAATCAGTCACATAATATTATCCAAAAATTGTTAATCAGTCACATAATATTATCCAAAAATTGTTAATCAGTCACATAATATTATCCAAAAATTGTTAATCAGTCACATAATATTATCCAGACTGGTTTTACAGACAATTAATGCATTAGCGAGCAAGGATGGGGCTAAGGCAAAGTGCAAGTACTTTTGAAAGTGTAGCTAGGTCAACTTTTGTAGCATAGCTAGCTACTACAATTTACATTTACTATAGTAAAATGTTAGCTAGAAACTTTGGCAGGAGCAAATTCACTCTCACACAAATATTTGGCAAGGAAAAGTTTGGGGCAAATGGATAGATATACGTAAGTTCATAATTCTAGTTTGGCGAATCACACATTACTTGGCGAATCACACATTACTTGCCAAATTTGTTAAACTCTTTCTCCATCAAACTTCCCTCCTATGGAACACAAGTCGACTATATGTTTATCATCCAACACCTGCCTTTTACCCCATTGCACATGAGAAAAGCACAAAAACAAATTTTAAAGGTGTACTTTTTACCTGCACAAATAAATAAATACTTCGTTTTTACAATTCCACCTTATTGTAACACATTGATCACTGCAATTAAAAGTACTTCAACAAAGTACTGAAAAGTATACGTTTATTTATAAGTATAATCTCAAAGGTATGTAATGATATTATCTAGTAGCTATATATACATAGCTATCTACAGCAAACTGCATATAATTATAACAATCAAGGAGTCCACCAATGCTAAAATGATTTATTATGTGACTTTCAGGCCTTTCTCCATGGAGTGTTCGACACCTGCATGATTGATTGATTGATTGATTTTTTTAAGCTCCGATATTTGGCAAAGCCGTTCTTCCATACATGAGCACACATACAATAACAATTACAAACACATACGTACATCTGTCTGGGCACTATAATCTCTAATTGGTAAGACGAGAATAACTCTTGCCTGCCACAAGGGAGAGTGTACAGCAAATAGCATAGCAAATGGTATCATAAATCAGTAGCTCCACAAATTATCCAGTTATCTGACTTCCTCACAGCAAAGCCGTTCAGTTGTCAATATTATAATCTTAGCCAATTATTGAATAGCGACCCCTCGATAACATAAGAGGGGGACTATGAAGTACTGTAAATGTTACGCAGCTCCCAGTAGGCATGACATGATTCAACCTACGGTCCTACACAGGTCTATCTACCTCCCAGTGGGCTGCCAAATCAAAAACATGGCAACACGTAGCAATAGCTACCATGAACTGATGCACACAATGTTACTTACGTGTGCTGTTGTAACAGTAAAGTTATAAAAGGACGAGTAAAAGGACTGACACCTGTCAAACTCGCAACCGAAGCACGCCCGGAAGCACGTGAGCAATCCAATATCAACACGTGAGTTTTACCGCGCTTTTATGGAGCATGGTCAGAGCTCAGAGTTGGATGCCTGGTGCTTGAGTATGTAATTTGTCACGATTCCTTTTATATATAGCTACAAAGTAAGCATTGTGTCGCTACAGTGTTTTTGTTAAGACATAGATTAATATTAGTCTCGCCGCCCAGACTGCCTTTTTTTTCTTTGACATTCGGACCGAATGTCAAAGAAAAAAAAGGCAGTCTGGGCAGCGAGACTAGATTAATATACCTTACAATAACCTATGGTTATGATAACTTGTGACATGAATTTACGGTAGACCTTTTCATTACAGTATCCAATGGAGAAGCCTTATTATCAGTCCATTGCTGATACATTACTCTCAGTAAAGAAACCGGAGCGATATGTTGTAAGCGGAGAAACTGCTATGCCTTCACCAGAAATATCGATCACTGGAATTTCTAATGTAATTGTACAGCCGATATGTGAAGCTCAGGCTAAACATATTGTTGAGTTGGGCAGTAGAGTACCATGTGGAAGAGGGGAAGACAATACAGTTTGTAATACATGGCAACTTAGCCCCACACAGTTCTCTATTACTAACCCCCAGTGGGAGGAGAGCCTCCAACACTTACTAGAGAAAGTGAAGTTGGGATGTAACACTAAGATGAGATTGGGTTGTGAAGTTGACAAGCTTCTTCTGTATGGACCAGGAGTATTTTTCAAGGTTGGTTAGTTTTGTATTCTTAGAACAAAGGGAATAAGGATCATAAGTATGAGCGTATACTATCTATAGCTTAGTTTCTAGCTTAATACGGATAAGTAATGTGCATAACAACATGTGTGTTAGCTAAGTATGTCATTGGTCATCCTCATTATGGTTGTGTGTCCGCCTTTCAGTATGTCATGTCACTGTGTATGTTTGTTGCTAGCCAAGCCAAGCATTGGAAGGAAGTTTTCTTTCTTGTATGGGCAACCTGAGATATTTAGTGATGACATTTTGCTCTGTCATATCTTACAGGTAGCTAAGCGTGTACGTATACAATTTTAATTTAAGTTTTTTGCCACATATCTAATTGTGTGGTTTTTACTGAAAAACAAAAATACTTTAAGGGTTAAAGCCTAGCTACATATTTTTGGTTTAGGAATCCTTGTAGATTAATTACTCATGCTTTTTACTGTTCCTTAGATTTTCCGACAATGTGTAAAAAGTTTGTGTAGTTTTTTACAGCCAATCAGGGTTGTAGCCAGGTTGGGTCAATATGCATATCTGGGTCAGGTGGGTCACTTTTTTCCAGGTCATTTGGGTTACCTGGTCAAGCTCAAAAATTTGCCCTGGTTTGTAATACTCTCTAATATAGCAGTCACAAATAATACTGGTAACTTCTATGCTAAACAAAAACACCCTGGGTGTAAAAAAAGTGCGAGGCCAATCAGAAGCAGCATTGCAAATAGGTATGTACGACCAAAAACGTTGATATCAGTTGAGGCCAAGAAATTACTTATCAAAAATCTACTTGAATGACATAATAGTTTATAGCATATTGTCACAACTATGATTGACTTTGTCACTTGGCCACCTTTATTAATAATGATGGTGTGAAAAAGGTGGCCAAGTGACAAAGTCAATCATAGTTGTGACAATATGCTATAAACTATTATGTCATTCAAGTAGATTTTTGATAAGTAATTTCTTGGCCTCAACTGATATCAACGTTTTTGGTCGTACATACCTATTTGCAATGCTGCTTCTGATTGGCCTCGCACTTTTTTTACACCCAGGGTGTTTTTGTTTAGCATATCACTACTTTTTTGGAAGTATAAACAGATGTTATTACTAGCAAGCAGCAGAGAAGTACTGCATGGCCATAACTTGTACTTGCCTAGCACACAATATTGCAAATTAAACTTTGAAGCTTAATTTTGAAAAACTCAAGCCCGAGATTTTTTTTTAACTTTCACTACTGAGTGATATATCAATATAGATTGTGTATCTGAAAGTTTATGTAAATCATTCGAAGGGGGTCCAAGTTATGACAACTATCAACCTGCAATGTAATAGTCCTTCTCAAATATATTCAAGTGTTTATTTCAGACTGATAATAGTATGACAGGTAGAGCATACATAGGAGAAGTGCTGATACAAATTTGGCTGAAATCCATGAAGAAATGAGTGAGTTATTAGACAAACAAGTGAATGTATAAAAAGGGAGTTTGAAAAAAACTTCCGGGGTTCACGAAAGCTCCCGCAAGCCCCCGAAAAAAGTGTGCGATGAAGAAAGAAACAAAGAAAGAAGAAAAAAACGACTGCCGCGTAAAAATTTTTGTGGTCACAGGAAGGCATTTATAAGGCTGTATCGGAAGAATGGCTGAATAGATTTCTACGAAGTTTGGGATATTGATTCTTCAAACAATGATGGTACTAATTGTCTAGTAAACGGGTGAATTGGGCAGGAAAGGATGGTTCGTCGTGCGTAGTCGCACAACGGGCGCCATAAAACTCGCAATGGCTGGTACTTAGTAATGGTGGCGCCTATTTCCTCCATTCTCGGTTTGTTGATTCTATATAGTAAGAACGTTTTGGGTCGGTAATAACTAAGCGATAGCTTTAATGGCGGCTTAGTTAGAGCGTTTGCGAGTTTTAGGGTGGTGCTACGTGTAAATAACTCACTCAGTGGTCGCGTTGCTGTGCTTCTTCTTGGCCTCGCGACTCACTATCGTGAGTCTTGATTAAAGAGTATTGATTGATTTCTAGTCTCTTAGAATTACAATGGGTCACCATGATTGTGACCTGGTTTCAACTGAGCCCATGGTAATTAAGAAGAGTAAATGAATTAATGGTCCTCTATAGTGCAATGCGCTCAGGAACTATAAACTGGTATCAGTGGGTAGTTACGTATATCTTTAGTTGATAATCTACTTCAACTGAATTGATGACAATAAGGATCTATCAGTTTTAGCCTGTAACACACCACAAATGGTGAGCATTGTATAAAATTTATTGACATGAGCACTAACAAAAACATAAAAGAGATATAATGATTGCTTTATAGCTAGTTGGAACACAATAAGATTATAAGAATAGGACAGTAAAGGTATAGCTGGTATATATTACGAGTCCAAATTTTTGCGAACCAACTTCAGAAGAAATGTTTGCTATTTAAATATTTGTAAATAGTCTACTTGAAATGTATGAAGAGAATATAAGAATTTAGTGGAAATCTTTGCGAATGCCAGGCTAATTCAAAAATTTTGCACAAATTTTGACCTCACACATAAAATGGTAATTCTCAGCAGTAATTCTCATACAGTAATCCTCAGCAGATCAGTATTTGAGTCCGCTATGTGCCACATATCCCATTCTACTACACTTATATAGTGGGAATATAGTGGTTTTTAACAATATGTCATGTATGATGTACTGGCATATAGCTACGTATAAACTGATCTACATGATCATTAATGGTGTTCACCTCTATATAATGTGTATGTAATCTTGCTGACATACAAAGAAGTTTCATCCAGGTGGTGCTATTATCATTACTTCATGTTTCTGCGTAGTTTGTTTATAGTACTACTACTACTACTACCATCATTTAGTGTATAATGATCTGTTTAGTTTAATTAAAGTATACATTTGTACAGGGACATGCATATACAAAGACAGTGGAGGGAATGTTTGGAACTTTAATCATCCAGTTACCATCCAACTATACTGGTGGTAAATGGATCATTTATCATCAAGGAAAGAAATCTGAATTTGATTATGGTGGTCTTGATTGTCACGGTAACTGCTACTTCACTGCATTCTATGCTGATTGTGTACATGATGTTGAGAAGGTGACCAAAGGCTATCAGTTGTGTCTCATATACAAGTTGATGTACCAAGGCCTTGATGAGTGCCCAGCTCCAGCTGATAATCAGAAACAAGTACAGGCCATTGTTTCTGCTATGAGGGAATGGGAGGAAGACATCGAATGTGATTGCCCTAGAATAATGACATTTTTACTGGATCACAAATATTCTAAAGGAAGCCTTTCATTACAGTTTCTTAAGAATTGTGACCTAGTCATTGCTGATGTGTTAGCTCAAGCCAAGGTTGAAGTAGATTTTGATGTTTTTGTGGGACAAGTCCATCTTACCAAACGCTGGTTAGCATACTATGATTTCGATGATGAGAAATATGAGATATCAGATTTAGATGATGCATCTGTTGATGCCATTCTTCTGAAGGATGAGGAACATACACTGTCACAGATTAATATTGACATAAATTCTTTTGTGCCAGAAGATTTTTTTGATACCATTGATCCATATGCTGAAGAATATGCTAATCCTTATGATGAGTATGAAGATGGGTTTATACTGAATGATAACATCACAGTAGACAAATGGTACGAATGGGCAGCATTATTCCTGTGGCCTATAAAGAAGCGAATGGGTCTGTTAGGATTAGACAACACTATCAGTTTGTTTGAACAGGATGTCATTGCAGGAAAATGGAGTGTGGAAGATGTCAAATGGGATATTGTGAGGGAAATAAACCGAAGGGATCCATCAGTACAAACGTTTATTTCATTTTTAAGGGCTCTGAAAGATATGGCTGACATTATTTTGATTGCCAAAATGTTAGATGTTTTAGCATTAGAACAGTGTTACATTCTTAGCCGTTTTATCAAAGATGATTCATTTTGCAGCACTGTTGTATCTATTGGTCAAGAATATGGATGGGATGTTGTCAAGTCTCCTCTTCGAACTATGTTTGCTATGAATTCATCAAGCAATATTGAAGAATACTGTTCATTTTTGAAGAAGATAATCACCTTTGGTGGTGGGAAGGATTTGTGCAAGAGTCTTTTGGGTGTCATTGTGAAGGATATAGCTGATAAAGAAGATGACACATCCATCAGTTCATGTGAGACATATTCATCATGGGTGTATTGTAGAACCTACGAAAGCAAGAAGTTTGTTAGTCAGTTGTTTGGTTTACTGACAGCTGTAGGGTCCAGTGATTTGTTTAGTTCTGCCATTACTGCTTTATGCACCAAGCCACTAAGTTACCCTGTACTTGAAACTCTGGGACCTGCACTTGTTGACTTCTATAAGTCAGCAAAAGTTGACAAAGATGGGCCACTACAAGTAATTCTCTCCTATTGTATTTTACAGTTAGAATTCACATGTCCTTGTAAAGAATGTACGCATTTGATAGAATTTTTAAAGGATCCCACTGAAACACGGCACCTAATTAGGATCGCTAAGGGTAGGAGATGGCACCTTTACCGACAGCTAGATATTTGTGGAGTTAATGCTGCTTGTGTAACTGAGGTTTTTGGAAGCACACATAGTCTTGTGGTTGCAAAGAATAATACATTGCTTAAGAAAAACACAAAGAAGTATCAACAAACGCAAGCTCTATTAGCATCTCTTTGGCCTCTGCTATCAGTTGCAAGTGTGCCTTCAGACAATGGACCACCAACTAAAAAGCAGAAAGTTGCAAGAAAGTTTATTTCAGAATCATCACCATAAGCTAAATTTAGCAACAAGAAATTAGCATGTAAACTGTTGGTAGCAGTTATGTGACTACAGAACTGAATGCAATTGTGATCTGGTTTTTCTGATGTTATGATGCATTAATAATTTATGTATGATGTCCTTTCTCCACTTTGACTATACAGCTAACTAATAAAGAGATAGAGGCTAATTCATAGTAGGGCTGGGCAATAGTATGTTAGTATCAGATATACAGTCGCGATATAATGATAGTACTATTTACTATTGTGATAGTAGTAGTTAAACCGATGCATTGGAGGTGGCCAGAAAGCCACGCACATGTATGGATTGGATATTTCCCTACCTACATGGTGTCAGTACGTAAGTAAAGTTTAGCTTGTGGGATTATCGCAACCTTGGTTACCTTGCACTTTAAAGTAAAATTTCTAGTACATAAAGTGAAGCTGTTGTATAATTACACCTACAGTGACCTATCTACACTACTTTTAATGACATACAGAACTATCGTGATATATTCTGTACTATATATTAGAGCTGTGTGATTATCTAGATAAATATATTATGCGTACTTTCTGGTTTTTTGTTATTCCAAAATTGTTAACACAGCTTGTGACAGCTGTATGTTCGGTGTAGTGTACAATAGTATCCAGAAATTTACTATTATCATGATAATGAAACCTATTATCTTTATCTCGATATGGATATAATATCTTGATATATCTCTTTATCATGATAATCATCATCATTATTGCACAACTTAATACTGATCCTTTTATCACAGTAAACTGTGTTTTTAACATGAGACAATTACCTTTTCTAAAAATAAATTGATATGGCTAGATATCGAGATATTTTAGATAATCGAGATAACTGTACATGTGTAGTAAATATTGAGATAAAATTTGTAGCTTTATCGCACACCTCTATTATATATATATATATCCCTAATTCATAAGGAGTAACACTTCCATGCGAAGTTTGGTTTTATTATTTAATGTGCACGTGTAGCTACCACCGTGACATTAATGGAAGGATTTCAACCATGACAGTACAGTACTGATAATCTTTGTTATAAAAGTTAGACTGTTTTATTAGAGTATATTCACATTTGTCCAAAAATTAAGTATTGTCTATGCATGTTGACTGCTCTATTAGAGTATATCTATCTTTGGTAGCCAAACACTACCTATTATGCTTGATGCTTTCAGCTACCTATTATGCTGGCATAATAGGCGGGTCCCTAAAACCAGGTGCTGTGTAAATTAAACCACTGTTTAATAATCATAATATTAAAATACATCACGGGTAAGTGACGTGACCAAAGACTCATCCTTAGCGGAACACATAGCAATGCATAAAATTCAATTCTGGAAAACAGGTTATAATTATAATATCCCTGAATGATAAAGTCAGTGACTAGCTAAATACATGCATATAATTATGTAGATTTTGATATGTCATTATTACTGGCATGGTATTCATATGGTAAATATAGCTAACCGTTGTTTGACAAGAGTTGCATTGTTTCCTATGACTGTGCCAGGAAAATAATAAAATACTAACACTAAATTAAGGTTAACAAAATTTTTCAGACAAGTGGCAAACAATATTATATAATTGAGCATACCATGGCCAGCATTACAAAAATGGCAAAACATTTCTGTGATAGTTCATGCTTCTAAATTTGCTACTTCATAGAAAGTTTGTTAATTGTACAAGTCCATAATTATCATTTGCAAAACCAAACAGAGTTGGTGAACTAGACTGGTTTTAGCTCAGACAGTCACATATTTTAGTAAACGCAGAACATAGGGACCAGAACAGACACACTTGCATGCATGCATGAAATAGCTAATCAATTTATAAACAAGCATGACTCTAAACTTGCAAGGCCTAATGTCAAAAAATGTACTTGGGTGCAACCTTCAGCTATTATTAACATCTGGTAATTTATCCATAGGACCGGAGCTTCACTGTAGTAGCTATCTCTACCAAAACTTTGCTGTTTTTTGACTGCTGGGTTGTCCGTCATGTTTTTGCCTGACGGCATGGCTGTAAGAAGTATAGGGCATACTAGGCTGAATGTGACTTGGCTGTTTTTGGCCAAATCCTGGTGGTGGAGGTACTGTACCTACTGGTGTGGCAGTAGAATTCTGGCTTAACGGTAACTTCAAATTCTGTTTTTCTTTACGAAAGATATATAAAAACACTTCAAATGTAGGCCTGTCAGCAATGACAATACGAACATCACTCAGAAATGCAGGGTGGCATCTGTAACTGCACAGTGTTGATAACATCACGTTAGCCACTAGGTCAGTTGGAACATCAGATACATTAAACCTAATTGGAGGAAATGAAATTGATGTAGCTTTGACATTTATAGCTGCATCCATGGCCTTTATACAAGCTTTCTTCAGCAAAGATTCACACTGATCTGGGTGTAGAGATATCACAGGTCCAACTGCATGAATTACAAGTTTGCACTTTAACCTTCCTCCTGCAGTTGTCTTAATTACATCTCCTGCGGCAATTGCAGGCTTTGTTTTATACATCAATTTTGTGCATTCCCTTTGTATTGCATTGCCACTGGCTTTATTAATATCTGCAGCCACACCTCCATCATGTTTCAGATTATTGTTAGCAGCGTTTACTATAATATCTACTTCCTCCTCTACGATATTGGCACATTTAATAGTGACCTTTCTTGACGACGCTGGTGAAGTTATAGTCATTAATTTCATATTTGAATCTTTTAAACTGTTAAAGTCTTGTTTTATCAACTTAACCTTTGCCGTAACATCCTGCATTTGTTGAGCATCAGTAGATAAACAAAGAACTTCTTTCTTCTCTGGATAATATTGAAAATATGTGTGGTTAAAAGCTTCAGTGCATTCATTTACAATGACACTTGCTTGTTGCTTATCATCTACTGAAAATGTATGCGTTTGTAGGTTACCATTTGTTACTTGATAAGCAGTAATCAGTTCTTTCCTGATCTTTTCCTTCTGTGTTGGATCACTACAGTAAATACTGATAGTTGCTGTTTGAATATCATAACACAAAGCAGGATGTCGATATACTGCTGTCTTCTTCATTAAAGCTAAAACATTAGCATCAAGTTCTTCACAACTAGAATTACCATCAGAGGAAAGTATACATATTTTGGTATCTCCTACTTTCTCATCAACTGGTTTTGAATCATTTTTATCTTGCCTATGGCTTTTGTCGTGTTGCTTGATGTATTCTTCAGATTTCTTCTCTTGCATTATCTGTTCTGTTTTATCTTTAAGCTGCAACTGCTGTTTAAGGGAATGAGCTTGTCTGTTTATTTCTGTTTGGACATCTTCAAGTTTTTGACGTATTTTTTCATTTTCTTCTTTACTGCTTTTTTCAAACACTTCAAATTTTGCATTAAATTTACTGACTAGTGTTTCATTAGCTACAGCTAACTGCTTTGTCAGTTCTTTATTTTCTTTTTTTAGTGTTTCAATCAACAACTTATGTTCCTTAAATCGTTCTTCAAGTTTTTTTACTTCCTCCTTTTTGAATTTTTCTACCTGAAGTGTTAAATTGTACATTTCTTTTTTGTGTGCTTCTTCAATATCCTTAAGCTTTTTAGCTTCCTCTTTTTTGAGTTCTTCTACTTTGCACTGTAAGTTGCAGATCCCTTTTTTGTGTAATTCTTCACTATCTTTTAGTTTCTTAGCTTGCTCCCTTTTAAGTTCCTCTACTTTCAATTGTAGGTTGCATATTTCTTTTCTGTGTAATTTTTCACTATCTTCAAGATTTTTAATTCCTTCCCTTTTGAATTCCTGTACTTTGAGTTGTAGGTTGTAAAGTTCATTTTTGTGTGCTTCTCCATTGCTTTTGAGCTGCCTATTGAATGTATCAACTACCTTGGTAATTCTCTTTTCATACATTTCATCCCTAGCAACAAGTTCTATTTGAAGTTTCTTTTCATTATCTTCAAACATTTTTGTGACTGGTTTTGATTGTAAAGTAGACAAATCATTGTCTTTGGTCACTTCTTTTTTATTGGTTAATTGACTTTTTAATTGTACAATCTCTTGTTCTAACTTCTTTGTGTAAGCTTCTCTAAACTGATTCTCAACTTCAATGCGCTTTTTTACTTCATTTTCATACATATCTTTATAATTTAATTGATCTTTTAATTCTTTTAACTGTTTTGCTATATTTTCTGTTTCTTGATTGCACCCTTGTCCACTTAATATTATTTTATTTTGTTGTTCAAAATCTTCTTTTGTGTGCTCATCTTTAGAAAGATTTCTATATTGGTGCTTATGTTTTTTATGATCCTTTTCCTTATGTAGTTTATCAACATCATGTTCCTATTACAAAAATAGAATTGCATAGTCTATTAATGTAGTTAGTTAGCTACATTATAAACAGGTTGATGAATGTAATATAAATTTAAAGTTGTATGGTTGCATGGCTACACAGGTGATTATAGTGTTTTAAAATAATTGAATTTAAAAGAAGATTATAGGGATCGCAATAAAAATTAAGAAAAAAGTAGTTAGCAAATAAGTTATCACTCACCACCCAGCATTGTATAGTGCATCTGTTTAGAATTTTTTTGCAGCTGGGTAGCTATATGTATCATTAAGTATACAGTAGTACTTAATAGTAGGGATTGGTAAGAAATTGTATGGTTTCCCGATTTTTTGCACTTCATAAAACAATCTTCCAATAGGCTTTACCCAAAAAAACCGACTGGAGTGCATTGTTAAGGCTGTAATGATGCTGTACCTTGGTTAAACGAAGCGACAAGTTGAATATTTCGACCTACAGCCAACTTTGAAAATTTTGAAATTCACCTGTATTTCGTCTGCCTGCCAGCCAGCCAGCCAGCCAGCCAGCCAGCCAGCCAGCCAGCCAGCCAGCCAGCCAGCCAGCCAGCCAGCCAGCCAGCCAGCCAGCCAGCCAGCCAGCCAGCCAGCCAGCCAGCCAGCCAGCCAGCCAGCCAGCCAGCCAGCCAGCCAGCCAGCCAGCCAGCCAGCCAGCCAGCCAGCCAGCCAGCCAGCCAGCCAGCCAGCCAGCCAGCCAGCCAGCCAGCCAGCCAGCCAGCCAGCCAGCCAGCCAGCCAGCCAGCCAGCCAGCCAGCCAGCCAGCCAGCCAGCCAGCCAGCCAGCCAGCCAGCCAGCCAGCCAGCCAGCCAGCCAGCCAGCCAGCCAGCCAGCCAGCCAGCCAGCCAGCCAGCCGTAAGACCCGGTTGCGCTAGGTGTAGGGCTCCAGAAATCTCACACAATAAAGGTAATGGCGGCGGATTTACGAAAATGTTGTTCTGAAAACACCTGTTGTGTACCGCACAAGTATTTTATACCGTACACGTATGGTACATACCATACGCGTACGGTACGTACCATACACGTATGGTATGTTTTTCTGTACCATACGCGTATGGTTGTACCGTACGCGTATAATATGTTTCGCACAGTATAAAACTTTCTACAAGGCCGTAGGAAGTGGTAAGGCTGGTAAGGCTGGTAAGGCTTTGGCCTTATCAGATTTTCCTCCCTCATTTTATATTAATGTTCTTGTATATACATTTTATATTGATGTTCTTGTATGATTATAGATATAACAGTAGTGTATCATCAATGATCCAATCACTCAAATGGAACAGTTTATCTACTAGAAGGAACATATCAAAACTCATCATCCTTTACAAAATCCTACACCAAACAGTTGACGTCACTTTACCGGACTATATCTTACCATATTCATACTCAGCCATCACTAGAGGACACAACTTAAGACTAAAGGTACCATTACCTAGAATAAATGCCTATAAATACAGCTTTTTTACTAACGTTGTGGAACAGTGGAACAGCCTGCCAGAGCACATCGTAAGAGCACCCAGCGTCACCACCTTCAGCAGACTACTGAATACATATATGGACATACCTAATTAGTTTTATTGCTATATATACTCATGTATTTGAGTTTTGCAATTATGATGATAAATAAAAAATAAAATAAATGATAGCTATTCCTTCTTTGAAAGAAGGAATAGCTATAGAAAAGGCATACAAGACCATGTAAAATTATCTGCCACCCACGCGATTGTTTTCATGGAATCATTAACCATGCATATGGATGAAGTTGTACAACTAATTTAATGTAAATGAGCCAGAAAGAGAAAGTGATAAATTCGAAAGCTTAATTCAAGAGACTTCTTTGCTAGGTATATGTATAGCGAATCGAAGCCCACGCATTTGATTAGACTTCTATAGTAACTAATTTTAGCTACTTGTATTGTTGTGTTATCGTAGCTGTGAGCTGTGAGCTCCTTATCTGTAGACCACTGGCTAGCTATTTATCATTAGGCATGCGTACATTAATTTTAGCTATAATGCTTTTAGAATTTCCTATTATTCTTTCCGGAATTACTATTATTCTTTCCGCATAACAGTTATTCTGACTTTCGGAGCAGGCCAAATCTGAATTGTCCATCCGGCAATAACGAACTTATCAGAGTCCGCGCAAAAACATCACTGCAGGAAGCTGCATCATGGGTATAATTCATGATCTGAGACAAATAACAATACTGTGTTAGCTATAGCTATATACTTGTGCTGCTTGTGAACAGCAATAGTAGTATAGTAGCTATACGCATATGGTACAAATGGCCATACCATACGCGTACGGTTATACAGTATGCGTATACGCGTATGATATGTACCATACGCGTACGGTATAAAATACTCGTGCGGTACACAACATACCCACTGCGCCATGGCGATTTCTTTTATCCTTCATTCCCTTCCTTGTTCTTCTATATTCCTTTAGCAAGGTGTGAATCTCACCTTCGAAGGTGACGATAGCCTGTTACGGCTTCTGCTTATTACATCACGCAAAAACCTGGCTTGCACGTGATATAATTAGTTACAGTGGCACCATGGCACGATGTTTTCGCGTGTACTTTATTACATCATGAACTTCGAGATTATAGCCTTGGACAAATACGTAGCTTTTGCTGTTTTTCGAGCGTTATTTGCTATCACACAGCTGCTTTGCCATGTAAGCGTGTTGTTAACAAGCGCCTGTAAACAAGCATAATTATTATGTAAGCGCCTGTAACATTTGTGCGCCTGCTGAAAGATTATTATGAATGCTTAGCATGTATAAAAAGAAAACAAACTAGATTGATAAAAAAATTAAAATTTCAAAAGGTAATGCACCTATCAATTGCAAGCCCCATCCCCCCCACCTGGGGAATATACCGGGAGTTGGTAGGGGATTTGTTCGAGTTTCGGTGCCCCAGGGGTAGGGCATGGTGGGGCATTGTTCTTGAAGTCACTGCTTTTATTCACCTGACTATTTAGTGTTAAATACTTACATAATATTTTAACTTCACCTGGGGTGCGACCTCGTGTCAACACAAATCAGTGCGCATTAATAAAAATAATTACATTAAAATAATATTTTTGTAATTTTGTAATTAAAATGTAATTAAAAATAATATTGTAATTACAAGCAAACTGCCACATACAAAGTTTCAATCAACAAAAGTAAATCCCCAGGGTGGTGGGTGGGGAAAACATGGGGTATTGTAGGGGATTTGCTAAGAAAGCAATGCCCCATATGTGGAGAATAGTACAAATCTGGTTTGACAAATCCCCACCACTGACCCCATGTGCCCCAGGTGGGTGGGGTGGGGCTTGCAATTGATAGGTGCATAAGTAGGGATTGAATTCAATAGTGCTACAAAAAGTAAGGAAACAAGGAATAAGATTTTGGGATGAGAGAACATTCTGGCATGAGATAATTTATAAAAGTTTAATCCCTACTTTTGGCTCACTTCAGTAGATTTGCCAAAAGTAGGGATTAAACTTTTATAAATTATCTCATGCCAGAATGTTCTCTCGTCCCAAAATCTTATTCCTTGTTTCCTTACTTTTTGTAGCACTATTGAATTCAATCCCTACTTACCTTTTGAAATTTTAATTTTTTTATCAATCTAGTAAATATATACATATACATATACTAGAATGATAAAAAAATTCAAAATTCAAAAGGTAAGTAGGGATTGAATTTAATAGTGCTACAAAAAGTAAAGAAACAGGGAATAAGATTTTGGGATGAGAGAACATTCTGGCATGAGATAATTTATAAAAGTTTAACCCCTACTTTTGGCTCACTTCAGTCTTGTTTCCTTACTTTTTGTAGCACTATTAAATTCAATCCCTACTTACCTTTTGAATTTTGAATTTTTTATCATTCTAGTTTGTTTGCTTTTTATACATGCTAAGCATTCATAATAATCTTTCAGCAGGAGCACAAATGTTACAGGCGCTTACGTAATAATTATGCTGGTTTACAGGCGCTTGTTAACAACGCGCTTACATGGCAAAGCAGCTGTGTGATAGCAAATAACGCTCAAAAAACAGCAAAAGCTATTTATCCAAGGCTATAATCTCGAAGTTCACGATGTAATAAAGTACAAGTGAAAACATCGTGCCATGGTGCCACTGTAACTAATTATATCACGTGCAAGCCAGGTTTTTGCGTGACGTAATAAGCAAAAGCCGTAACAGGCTATCGTCACCTTCGAAGGTGAGATTCACACCTTGCTAAAGGAATATAAAAGAACAAGGAAGGGAATGAAGGATAAAAGGAATCGCCATGGCGCAGTGGGTAAATCGTCTTCGAACAACATTTTCGTAAATCCGCTGCCATTACCTTTATTGTGTGAAATTTCTGGAGCCCTACACCTAGCGCAACCGGGTCTTACGGCAGGCAGGCAGGCTGATGAAATACAGGTGAATTTTGAAATTTTTAAAGTTGGCTGTAGGTCGAAATATTCGACTTGTCGCTTCGTTTAACCAACAGCATCATTACAGCCTTACCAATGCATTCCAGTCGGTTTTTTCGGGTAAATCCTATTGGAAGGTTGTTTTATGAAGTGCAAAAAATCGGGAAACCATATAATTTCTTACCAATCCCTACTATTAAGTACTACCGTACTTAATGATGTAACACTTTCACACCTCAGATCAAAGGAATCTACAAGGATACATAAGCCATGTATCCCTATTCTACTTCCTGCCAGGGATACATCTTAATGTACACTGGTGTACTAGGCTACAAGGTACTACGTAATTGGTACCAGTGAAATTCATTCTTATAACAAGGAAAATGAGGGGCAAGCTATACAGATTTTGAGTGCTAGCTAAATATGTATATACCATGCAGTACGATGGAGACAAAATTCACTTGTATATGGATAAAGCCTGGGGAATTAATGCGTCAAATTTGTGTGTGTTACTCAAATATCTAATATATGAAAGTGAAATACGTAAGTAGAAGCTGATAATCAGTTATTTAACATTTTATATCGGTTATTGGAATTTTGAAAATAACTGATCGATTAATCGGTTATTCAGTGAAAGTACACAGCACTACAAACACTGTACCACAGTCAAAATATAGGGATCTCAAATATAATAGAATCGTAAGTTCTCATCTTGTTTAGGTATTTTTCAGGATCCCTATATATGAAATTAACAATTTTTAAAATTTACTCGTAGTTTTATTAACATGTGTGATTGGAGTAACTTTTCCTTGTAATGTTGTAGAAATTTGCATATTACAGAAGTACAGTGTAGTTGACAACTGAGAGGATGTTAATAACTGATCACCTGTAGTAATAATTGGTTAAATCAACATTGATCCACAGCCATAATACATAGCCAATAGGCATCAGGCCGACCAGACACAGGACGCTATAAGTAGGCATAGGAGCTTGAGATAGCTAGGTAGTTAAGCATATAAACAGGCTTAAATAGCATGCAGGCACTTTGTGCCCTGAGCCATTTACAATCACATTTCGGAAGGCTCCATTCATATCAACATGTACGTAGCTTAGCTATTGCTTGAAGATGACTTAGATGACAGGACTGCAGTTCCAAAATTAAGGTATGTACGTAGTTCGGTCATCTAAAGATTTTGACAGTAAAACTGTTGGAAGGTACTGTACCTTCTGATGACCAGTCTGCAGCATCCGGTATGTCTTTGGTTGTAATGCCAGCCTTCGTAGCAATAGAACATGATTCCCCTCTGACAGAGTGTGCCTTAAAATGAAGATGTTTATCCCCTCCTCCATAAAGCACTTAAGCCATCTAGCAATAGTACAGCTGGACACTGGGCTATGTTGTCCTATCCAAGATAAGAATAGCCTACAGATCTAGAGTCCTCAGGTAATTTAGCCAGAAACACTACTGTTCTATCTTCGTAGGCCTTTAGTGTCACCATGGGACATACGTACTAGCGAATCTTCTGGAAAGCCAGGGGAAAAGAAATCAGCTATAGGTCGAGATGACTTAATTACTGTTTGGTCAGGTGAAGTGGTCTAAAGACCACACCATTGGATTTGAATGACCGCATATGTATGTCTGTTTAGACAGATCTGCTGATTGTGATGGTCTATAGTCAAAGCCTAAAGCATCAACTGTCTTCATGGTTAGCTGTTTAAGGCTTAGCTATGCCTTTCCGAATGCTTTCATTGCCAGGAAGGCTGCTAGCAACTCTAGATAATTTATGTGGTGAGTTGCCTTCTCGGGAGACCATAGATCTCCCGTCTGTGACTGACCATTAAAGACTGCACCCCAACACTTGTTAGATGCATCCAAGTACCGTTATTGTTGGGTCTGAGAATCTAGGATAGGGATGTTGTTTTCATTCCTCTTTAGCTAACACACTAATACTTCCATAACTTATTTCCATGAAATTTTGATGTCCGATCTCCAGTAATAATTCCCTTCTTATACAGTAGAATAAATTCTTTACCAGCCCACTTTATATTATAAATTTAGATACTTGTTTCATGCATGCATAACGATTCATTCCCTATTTCCCTCTAAAATTTATATATCATCTATACTTCTATAGCTAATGCCATGGGTTTAGTTATGCCCAATTGTATGTACGTATGTCACATGCAGTACTGCATGCATGTAAACCACATGAGATAATTCTGTAGTCAACACTGTCACAGATAAGGAGAAAGCAAAAACAAATGCACAGGCTGTAGGCTATAGCTATTACGTATGTGTATATATATATACGTATATGCTACTGTGTGAAAACTTTAGCTTTTTCCATAGCTACAGTACTCAAGTTCGCAATAATTATCCAAATACAATTATATTCAGTGAATAAAATAATGTGATATTTATTACAATTTACTGCATACAGCAAAACAGTCAAGGGGGAAACTTTGTAGTTAGAATAGAAAATAAACATTCACAGGAAAACTTTTGTGGTAGCAGCTTCTTTTAATAATGACTGCCTAAACTACATACACTTATTCAACAGAAACAAGTTGTCAATGATGTTTCACCATCTAAAACCAGGTGCTGTGTAAGTTAAACCACTAAGTAAAATCAATAATGTCACGAGTAAGTCACATGAACAAAAACTCATCACTAAGGAGCACATAGCAATGCACACAAATCTAATTCTTTTGTTTTATATTCTCCAGTACTTTAATGATAAAACTTTTTAAAAGTAGTTCAAAGTTGTTTTAAGCTGAAATTCTTACTGTAACACTATAGGCCAGTCTTCTTTTATAAGCTCCGCAGTCTGCACAGCATGCCTATACTTTTAAAACAGAAATGCTCCGTCTTGTTAGTAATGTACAGCTGGTTAAATGACTTTTACTGTGAAATGAATGGCAAATACAACTTTTTACCTTGCTCTTCTTCAACAGTAACTCACAACGCGCTTCGTTACTAAGGCCCTGCCCATCAGCAATATCGATAGCAAGTGTCATATAAAGAAACTGAAAAGCAGTAGAACTTGTTTGATTGGTTATTCAGGCTTCATTTCATGTGAATGGTTTTTAATAGCTCACACACACGCACGCACGCACGCACGCACGCACACACACACACACACACACACACACACGTACCAACTTCCCGGACATACGCAATTTCAAGAAACCAGGTGCATGCCCAGTTTAAAGAATCACAATTGAGTAAAAATTGTTAATACCTTGAAAGTTTTCCCCCTCGAATGTTTTGTTGCATATGGCAATTCAATGAGTCTTGGGAAAACATGGAGCTATTTTCATGCAATTCTCCACTGATGCAAAACTTTTAAATGATATAGATGATCAAATGTGCATTTCAGATGCTACACACGTAGCTAAAATTCCTGTCATTTTAGACCAGTTTAATATGACAGGCAATTACATAGCTATATACGTACGTATAGGGTGAGCGATGGCCATGGTGGGGAGGTGAGTCATGGCCACCCAGAGCCATTTAAAGACCACCTAAGCACTAGGGGACCTCTGACAGATCTCAGAAAGCAGCTGCGTGAAAGCAGATTGATAAACCATACATGTAATGTGGAAAATTAGTCTATTAACAGGGCTATCAAGTTGCAATGAAAAGGGTACTTAATTGTCATTGTCAGCGTGTGCAAACTTTTGACAAATTCTACATACGTAGCTACATACATACATACATATCTAGTTTGTACAAACAACACATCAACAGATGTAGTGTACTTTACTGACCATTGAATGGAAAGCAGCTGGTAAAGATGTAGTTGACATCGACCGAGATCTAGAATGACTTTCAAATTGACAATTGGTCATACTCATAGGCATCTACAAATAATTAACATACGTATATACATATGTACGTAACAACCAAACAGAATTTCTGGAACACTTACTGATGGTTGTTTACAACACAAGGATTGCACAGAATCAGTTCTTTGAAATGTATATCTGCTGGAGCTAGGAGAGGTTTGAAATGTTGTTTCCTGTATGAACAAGAAAAATACGGTAAGGTACGTATACAGTAACTGTATGTACGTACGTACGTAAAAGCTGGTTGTGTCATTGCACATTCAAGTTTGACAAATTGATTTTTACCATCTAAAAACCAGGCACTATGTGAGCTGAACTACTACTGTTATAGTGAAGAATACTAGATTACCAAAAAAAATTGAATTTAAAAAGGGGAGTAGGGATCGCAATAAAAAGTAAGGCACGTAAGTCATCACTCACCACCCAGCATTATATACAGCATATACAATATTGCAGCTGGGTAGCTATATGAAACACATTCTCTAGCACCTCTACAAGATTTAATCCCTACTTTGGCAGCCATTCAAAGCAATACATCATGCAGCCAAAGTAGGGATTAAATCTTGTAGAGGTGCTAGAGAATGTGTTTCATTTGTGCATGTATGTACATATGTACGTAGCTACCCAGCTGCAATATTGTATATACGTACGTACTTGACAAGCTAATCACATGCAGTATATAGTGCTGGGTGGTGAGTGATGACTTATATTTGCTAACTACTTGTTTCTTTATGTTTTATTGCGATCCCTACTCCCCTTTTTAAATTCAAATTTTTTAATAATCTAGTTTTGTTTACTTTTTAGCTCAGTGCTATATAGTTATATTTAACCTTTAGCTACCGTATACGGCAAAACTTTCGAGTGGGAAAACTTTCGCGGTTGGAATAGAAAATGAACGTTCACGGGAAAACTTTTGCGGTAGCAGATTTTTTAAATAAGAATGTCTATTGCTAGCTAACCTATTCGTTGTAAAACATTCACGGTAGAGTAAAAAACCGCGAAAACCGTGAAAGTTTTCCCACTCGAAAGTTTTGCCGTATACGGTATTCCATGGCCATAAACTGGCATTATATTTCAGGCTTAGCACTTTTACAAGCACCCAAGAATAATTTTAAGCCAGGATTATTTCGTATCTGCATAGTCTAAAATGGTTCGCTACGCATGTGCCACACCCACCTTCACAACAGACTTGTTTCATCATGGTACTAAGCAAAACTACTTGTATTGTGAAAGGTAGCACTATTATACTTGTAGCTAGATCATTTTAAATTTAACACGTACGTAGTTACTAGGTCATTTTATCGACGTTCCATCATAAGCACCTGATATAATATGGCCATATAATTAACATCCAGCACTTACAATCAGAATAAGCAGCTGGCACGTAAATTAGTCTGGCTATGGAAGACTGCAGAAGGACTGATAATCATGCTGCTCCTTCTTTCCATTTAATACGCATTGATTAGCAGGATTGAGCAGGATGCATTGAGCATGTGCTTAGTATCCAAGATGTTTATTGTTACATGTTAACATCTTGCGTAGAATGTTGACACCTTCATAAAATTTCAACACCCCTTTGGTCGAGGAAGATCAATCGATGAAGAAGACAGAACAAAGGACAGGCTATGGCGCTGAGTGAGTATGACAATTGGAATGGCAATGGTTCGTGCTGACGGATGTAAAATTTATTTTCAGAAAGATTGAGGCTATACATCCAGCAGTTTAGGCGTTAGGTTGATCCCTACAGGCTGGTAAACAAAAATCTACTGTTTTTTGAATTCTTAAAATTTGCTAGCGGGCCAAGTTAGCAACTTTTGGCTATTTTGAATGAAGTTATATATTGTACCAATAGAGTTGTAGTTGGCTTTTTGCTTTCAGATTGTTTTTCAAGGCTCATTTTTTGGAACCATACATTTTCATGGTGATCTCTACTATTACTGTGGGTGACATCAAAGCCTCGAGCTGTGGTATATAACTGATATACCACAGTTTGCCGTGGTATATCAGAATACCGTATATTGCAAATCGTTTGAGGTGGAAAAGTTTCGCGGATGGACAAGGTACTTCAAATTCGCTGGAAAACTTTCGCGGTTCGTTCGCCCTGGTCAAAATGTGCTCACGATCAACCGTGATATTCCCTAGAACGAAAAAGTTTAGCTGGAAAAGTTTCGCAGTCACCAATTAATCCGCGAAAACCGCGAAACTTTTCCACCTCGAACGATTTGCAATATACGGCATACCACAGTTGCAAGGTTATATACCACAGTTGCCTTATACGGTCTGTCTGGCTTTAATGAGATTACAAAGTGTATAATAAACCCGTTACGTGACATACGCATTTGCTTGTGGGTTTTGTTTTTAGGCCTGAAATTTAATAAGTTTTTAGGCGATTATCTTCGAGACGGCAGTTTAAGAAACTGAGTATTAATGGAGTCTTGGCTGATACCATGCCGGAGAGCATCTAATAAAGCTACTCACAATGGTCGCCATTCTACCAGAGGCACCTTCGACTTTTCACCAGGTAGGCGTAACATAAATGTTATAACACAGCTTTGCTTAATGGGATTTGACTGATATATACGCACTCTCCCTCAGGCGCTACACGCCCTCGGGAGTCGTGCATATATATCAGTCAAACCTCTCGCGGCTGTGTTATAATATATTAATAATAATCAGTTTCATGACACCATAGCTACGTATATGATGAATCTGTGCTTACGTATATACATAACCTTGTGCTTACGTACTTCATCTGATTCTTCATTTTCTACAGCATCACTTCTCTCAACATCACTTGACTCATAACTCGATGAAACATCTGTGATGGTTGGTAGTGTTTGACTTTTCTGCAATGGTTAAGGGATTCACTACGTACGTAATAACACAAACTGACTACAGTGACATACTAACTATAGTTATAAAGTGCTTAATTGTGACATCCTAGACAAGTTTTTAGTTATTTGTGAACAAATTTCTCATACAGGTATGCACACAATAACAAGCTAATTTTTTCATTATTAGTGGATAACTTTATCAGTAACACTCTGCTGGTTAGAAACTGGCCTATTATGCTTTATTTTACCTATTATGCTATGCTGC
Source organism: Spongia lamella (assembly GCA_963930835.1). Lineage (NCBI taxonomy): Eukaryota > Metazoa > Porifera > Demospongiae > Dictyoceratida > Spongiidae > Spongia > Spongia lamella. The sequence continues at coordinate 2,135,692 of OZ005752.1, read as the reverse complement.
ATGCAGTGTTCATAAATTTCACCTATTTTGCTCAGTAATACGTATGTTCATGTGTAAGATTTGTGTTAGGAATAAACTACTGTTCAACAAGTTGATGTACATATTACCATCTAAAAACCAGGCGCCATATAAGTTAAACCACTGTTAATCAACTGCCATTCAGTGTATTGTAATAGTAATTAATACGTCCTGAGTAAGTCATGTGACTAAGGAACACATAGCAAACGGCATACAAATTTAATTATTTTGTTTAAACCGGCTTTATACTCCAGTACTTTAGTGATAAATTATTTAAAGGTAAACTGACATGGAAAATCACACTGCCATTTTATAAGTTTAATATGTTTATTTGATCATACAATGCACAAAACAACATTTTAAATAAATAATATTATATGGAGTGTCAGTAATCTTCTCTGTTTATAATTTCATGGCATGAACCACTCTATAACCTATTATATGGAAAGCCAGTAATAGAAGTAGGATTTTTGTTGTGTTACATACATAAGCACTTGCATGGATTTCACGTAATTTATCCGTGTATTATTGTGCATGAACCACACTACCAAACTTACAGTAGGGTGGGGCAGGCCAGATTTCGTCGTCACTTTCCGCACACGAACCACTGCACCGCTCTCCACATTAGAGTGGGACTCCCTCAGGCTCGCCCCAATTACCTTGGCAGGTGCTCAGTGCTCACAACACCATTCATTACTAACACATTACCCATCAATTATGTGGCTTATATCGATGACAAGTGTAACATAAAGAAAGTGAAAAGCAGTTAATCTGGTATCAAGGCTTCATTTTATGTGAACAGTTACCAATGTCTTTGGGGTGGACACACATAACCACACAGAAAGAAACACCATACACTTTAATTGCATATAAAAGAAACCTGGTGTGAGTCGGTTTAAAATAATAAATCTTTGATATATACGTAGGAGTAATCATCACAACTATAGAGTTCATGACCAGTGACAGTACTTGATCTTTTGCTTTTAATCATGGCATTTATGAACATAAATCTACACAAGCCATCGTGATAGTACTCATAATCATGAATATCACTGTTTCTACTATCGTGATAGCATAATTTTTACTATTGCTCAGTGCTATTAGCACTATAATATAATTGTTTACACACCACAATATAGCTAAGTATACCAAAATTAAAACTGTATAATTGTACTGTATATGATAAACATGTATACATACATAATTAACTACATTGACACTGGTAAACTAATAAATACTTGAATGTAGATATGCAGCTATTGGTGCATCATTATACGTAGCTACGTAGCTAGCTATACCTTTCGACTGAACTTTTTCTGGAATTTATGCTTGCCTCTTGCCAAAACACTCTGCAAAAATACATATACAACACATACTTAATTAGGCTAACAGTGTATTTGAAGTAGGCAATTGGTTAATAAGTCAGAGGAAGATCTAGAAAGGTTTCCTTACACACATATATAAGCAATGATCTAAAGCAGGGGTCTATAGGTGCAGCCTCCCAGAAGCTGTAACATGTGTGAAATGCCAATTTAGATGCTTCATTTTACCCTGCCACCTCGGGAAAAACAAAATATCTTCCGCAATTAGTTTATTTCTGTAATTAAAATTACATAACAATCTCTACCTTCTAAAAGGTTGCATTCACCATACCCCCTTCCACTACTCTTTTTAGTTATAGTTCCTTGTCACAAAGCTTCTGGTGGTTTTAGGAAAGTTTCTAAAGCTCCTTATAATAAATATTAAAACAGGTACATAACTGTAATTCAGGCACATGCATAAAGTTGAGAATAATAGGTGAAATCTGTGTGAACAATATAACACTATATAATTATATAGCTACAAAAAATTATGGGAATTGCTTAAAATAATCCTCAAGCTTAGTCAGCATTTTCATACCCAAAGAAGAGGCGTAGGAAGATGATAGGGTGCCACAATTGTTGTTCAAGGCTTAAATCGAGTCTACCATGCATAAGAATTGTACATGACCAACAGATTTGTTGTAAGACTTAGCTAGCAATTTGCCTATTGTTACAGTATCTCCTGCTATATTCTAAGGGGGGCCTGGCTAGTGTGGTCCCATTATTCCTACACCCTTGATGTGTGTACATGGATGCACACCTTGATGATACTTATACGTTATATGTAAATCAGTAAACTACGTATGTAGCATGCAGGCATAGCTGTAGTCATAGCTGTAGTCATGTAACAACTTACACGAGTATCCAACATTTTCTCAATATCTCTAGCTAAATTTGGAAGATTAACAGATTTAGACTTCAAACTTTTGATTAGTTTATTCCAGGTAGCATTCTTCTTTGTTACTAACCAATGATTTAAAACTTCTGTACACTGTTCTTGAGAAGTCTTATTCTCCTTTTTCATGCTATTGAGTGTTGCTTCATCTTGTGGATCAAACAACTCTAAACCAAGATAATACCATCTTGCAATAGCTCGTGGAACAACAAAATTAGCCAAGTCCCTTAAGGCAGGACGATCACTACCTAGAAATATAATTGTAAAATATGCATATACATAAATGTTATATATAAATTACTTTTAGCTTTTAAAATTGGTGGTTGAGCCATCATATGATATTTTCAGCACCTGAATATAGAGAGGCAAGAAGCTATATGTCTACCTGATAATGAAAAAGCATTATATACGTACGTACGTAAGTTATTAGTAATTACGTACATAGGTATGTAATAGCTACTAAGAATAAATCGATACATGGATACAATGACATGAGTGTGCAGTGACTAGCTAGCTACCCCTTGAAACTTAACTACCAAAATGCAGATAGCTATCAGTGATGATTCTAGAACTAGGATACAGGGTGCCTTATAGTTAGTGATGTAGGGGACCAAGGAACTACTTCACTTTAAAATTGATTTTGTAAAGTTTGTTCCTTAAATATGGCCTAGAAAAGCATACGTACTACAGACTGCTAAAATGTCGCAATTTAATTTAACAGCACCATGTGTACTGTAATGTTTCCTATGATAGCTACGTTTTGTGTGTACATGCGTTACCTGTATCCATACATATGTAGCTACATGTGGTCTGGTTTAGCATTGCAACTGGGTCGGATGACCCGGACTATCCAGGTCAAATGGGTCACATTTTGTCCGGGTCACTTGGGTATCGGGATCTAGCCAAAATCATTATAGCTCATCCACTTTAAATGACAAGCAGAATCGAGACTTATAATTTCCAATCAATAAGCGCCAACCCCGAGGAAAGGATCTGGTTCACGAGATGCTCAAACGGAAACTGAAAATCTGTATCTGCTACTGCGTGTGTAGCTCAGTATATGTATGGCTGCTTTCAGCTTAATTCAGTGTTACTGTATTGTAAGTCGCTGTAAGCAGATGGTGTACAAGTTAGGCCAGCATTTGTTAATAGCTACCTTGTTTCCTGTCACCCACCCGCATACTATTTAGTCTATAGCTATATACCGCATTGGTAAATATTCAGAAATAAGAAATAATTCCGTATTTTACTGGTAATTTCTGTTTATTAAAATGGTCCTCAGCATGGTCATTAGTGATGTATCTTAGTATTCAAGTAGGTGTAGTGTTGGGATGAGTGATAGTGCCATAAACTATTGTAGCTATAGACTTCTTGAAGGTCTAACATTTGGTGAATTCTTAAGGCTGGCCTTTACCAAGTTATTGTAGTGTTTTGTAGTTGTTTGAGATGTTTTGTAGTTGTTTGAGGCTTGCAGCATTTGAAATTGCGGAAAAGAGTATACTTGTGGGATTCATATCAAGAAATTTGCAGAAGTTTGCTATTACTTACGTACATGTATCAGCTGTAACCAATTATGTTAACATAAAATGTATCGATGCTGTGGCAAAACAAATTGAATTTTACCTAATATTCATTGTAACATTTTCCTATTCACTTTTCTACGCTTGTTTCATATTAAGCAACTCTTGACATTGATTCACACCACCTGTTTGCCTTGATTGCAGAAAAATTTTGCACATCAAATCATCATTGATCCATCAGTGTAGCTACCTTTTCCCATACATTTTCTAATGGGAGCTTAATATAGGGCCTGAATACAACGACCCAAAACTTTCTGTACATGCACTGTATTTAATTTTCTACGCTAGAAATTCATTCTCTATTAACTGGCAATTTTAATGAAATACGTACGTACAACACTATAAGATTTAACTAGAATTTGGGCAAGTCAAAAAACAATAAATTACTTTATTGTACTAGATTGATAAAAAAATTGAAAATTCAAAAGGTAAGTAGGGATTGAATTCAATAGTGCTACAAAAAGTAAGGAAACAAGGAATAAGATTTTGGGACGAGAGAACATTCTGGCATGAGATAATTTATAAAAGTTTAATCCCTACTTTTGGCAAACCTACTGAAGTGAGCCAAAAGTAGGGATTAAACTTTTATAAATTATCTCATGCCAGAATGTTCTCTCGTCCCAAAATCTTATTCCTTGTTTCCTTACTTTTTGTAGCACTATTGAATTCAATCCCTACTTACCTTTTGAATTTTCAATTTTTTTATCAATCTAGTTTGTTTGCTTTTTATACATGCATAATAATCTTTCAGCAGGCGCACAAATGTTACAGGCGCTTACGTAATAATTATGCTTGTTTACAGGCGCTTGTTAACAACGAGCTTACATGGCAAAGCAGCTGTGTGATAGCAAATAGCGCTCGACAAACAGCAAAAGCTATTTGTCCAAGGCTATAATCTCGAAGTTCACAACATCGTGCCAGTGGTGCCATTGTAACTAATTATATCACGTGCAAGCCAGGTTTTTGCGTGACGTAATAAGCAGAAGCCGTAACAGGCTATCGTCACCTTAGGTGAGATTCACACCTTGCTAAAGGAATATAGAAGAACAAGGAAGGGAATGAAGGATAAAAGGAATCGCCATGGCGCAGTGGGTAAATTGTCTTCGGAACAACATTTTCGTAAATCCGCCGCCATTACCTTTATTGTGTGAAAGTTCTGGAGCCCTACACCTAGCGCAACCGGGTCTTACGGCAGGCAGGCTGTCAGGCTGTCCGGCAGGCAGGCAGGCAGGCAGGCAGGCAGGCAGGCAGGCAGACGAAATACAGGTGAATTTCGAAATTTTCAAAGTTGGCTGTAGGTCGAAATATTCGACTTGTTGCTTCGTTTAACCAAGGTACAGCATCATTACAGCCTTACCAATGCATTCCAGTCGGTTTTTTCGGGTAAAGCCTATTGGAAGGTTGTTTTATGAAGTGCGAAAAATCGGGAAACCATACAATTTCTTACCAATCCCTACTATTAAGTACTACCGTACTTAATGATAGTAATTTGCTTGCTACACAGTGGCAAAAAGGCTAACAATTTAGATATTAACTAGATATGATAGCTACGTATATTTTGTCTCTATATTTCCCTTAGCTTGTGCCATGCACTGTACGAAGGGAATGACGACAATCATGTTTTAGTGGCTAGCATGCATAGCCTTGGATGGTCGGCCAAACTATAGCTAGCTGCAGCCACCTCTTGCAAGCTCAAATATTAATATTATAGTTGTAACTTCTGTGGATCCAACATAATGTACCATATAGTGGGTTATTTTCGAGGGGGAAAAATTTCACGAATGCCCAGTGGTGCCATTATTCACGAGGAAAATTTTCACGAATGCATGGCTGTTACTAACACTGCTACACTTACTTCAGCAATTTCACAGGGAAAATTTTCACGAATTAAGCTCAATTCACGAAATTCGTGAAAATTTTCTTCCTCGAAAATAACCCGCTATACGGTATCTTCACACGGTGTTCCTCTTCTTCGATTATCTCTATATAGAGATGGTTACTACGGCCAGGATGGCGGTCATGGTCCTAATGACTGTGTAGCTGCTTCCCTTATTCGAGCAGTACTATTCCTAGTACGACCTTTTACACGATCAATGCAGCTCAAAGTGCTCATCTTCCACTAGCTATGGCTCGAGCTATACTAGCTCTGAGCGTACGGTATAATAGGTCTATATTTCAGCTGTCACATTATGTTAATTTTATGTTAGTAGAGTCAATAATATATGCATAAATTAACTATAATGTATATAATTATTATACAAATAGAATAGAGGCATTACATAATAAATTATGTACGTAGCTAATTTCATCTTTGATCTTTATTGAAACAAATCACCTCGTTTGTTCCAAGCAGCTGCAGCAAAAAGTTCCGTTTTAGGCCTATATTTCTTCATATGATTTAATTCAAAATACATTGGTGAACAACTGTAAAGCCATAATGGTTACAATAAACGAGACGTGTATGGTTGTACCATATGAGCATGGAATAGAAAATATACCATACATGTACGGTATGTACCATATGCGTATGGTACAAACGGCAGACTGTCGCGTACGGTGCACTGGCAGTAAATGAATTACCGCACGTAACTCAAATTTTCACCTGATGAAGAGGAAGGATTACTAAATATATTAGTATAGAAGCTTATCTGCCATTCCTGGGGGTAAGTTACAACACAAGATGCAAAGCTCGGTTGATAAATGGTAACTTACACTAGCTACGTACGTAGCTAAGTGATCCTTATAATTTTCGTAGGATACCGTATATTAGGTAGTGCTGGGCGATAGTAAAAAATTTACTATCATGATAGTTGTTCTGAAAATATCCCGATAGTCGATATTATACCGATAGTCTTTGAAAGTTGAATGAAGAGATAATTATAACATGTATACCTAGTATCACAACAGAAGTAGTATTTTATGTCATAGTTAGAAGTATTTTTATCAGATAACAAGTTATAGTTTCTTCTGTACAAGTAGGTTGGACTTGCCTGAAAAGCTTGAAGTGTTAACTGCAGTGTTTGTACAAATAATGGCTTCCCAACCACCCATAAAACCACCAAAAATGCAATGAATAAATACCAAAACAATCGCAATAGTCATTTTAGCAACTATCACGATATCGTTATTATTTTACTATCGCGATATATTGTACTATCGCCACTATCGCCCAGCACTACCATATATATATATATAGCGTTTTCATATCCATGGCGACGAAAATGACAAAAATATCACCTGTAATTTATCAGTTATTATACCGTATTTACGCCATATTGTTGAACCGACCTATCGAGCGGTGTAATGGAGTCTCACTCGTTTCTTTAAAGGTGAAGGTATGTTATTTCTTTCTTTGCATTTTTTCCATGTTTAAAATGCTAAAGTTCGATGAAATAAGCGTGTTTTGGCGTTTTTGTACTTTCCACCACAGTTCGCACATTGAAACTGGTTCAACAATATGGCCGACATAACAATGTAACCATGGTTATTTTTGTGGTCATTTTCGTTGTTATGGATATGAAAACGCTCTATACAACAAATCATTCTAGGGGGAAAACTTTCGCGGTTTTCGCATTTCTTTACTCAACCGCGAATGTTTTCCTTACCAGATTAGACATTTTTGTTCTAACCGTGAAAGTTTTCCCCTCGAATGATTTGGGCTTCCTTACAGTCTTTGATGCCACAATAAATCTCGGCGTAGTTACTGAGTTTCCTTATGTTCGTAGGATAGTTCATGCCATGATGAATGGACGGCGTAGATTACTGAGTTTCCTAATTGTCAGTTCGCCCCGGCTGCCGGCATATGATCATAGGTTTGATAAACCCGCCAGGTTTATAAATCTATGGTTCTTCAATAAACCATACAGTTCACATTACTACAATTACCATACAATCGAGTGTACTAGAATACTAGTGTATGTATGCTATTCACAGCTTACCAATAATAGTGGTCCGCGATAAGGCACTATTAGTGCATGGGTGTGGTTTCACTGATAATCAGATCAAACTGAAATAGTAGACTAGCTATAGTAGGCTTATAAAAGCAATCCAGATAACAGATACTTTGAACAAAGATTTTTCTGTTTTCGTTATAAACTGCCCTTAAAAACTTTATACCCAATTATTCGAATAAAAAAAGTTGGGGAACATTGCCATTGGTTACGTCATCGGTCTCACGTGAATGGTCCATGATCTTGAATACTACGAGGAATACTAACAGTGTTTCCCACGCTTGGAATCACAGTTGCTCTATAAAGGTAATACCCGTCCCAGTAAGAGTAGAGCACCGTAAAACCACATACGTTTAGCTAGTAGTCAGTCTAGCTATAAATATTTCGGATAATGTACACGTGGGTTTTGGCGCGTTATTACCTTAAGCACCTGCCACCTTCCACCTGTACTGCTTTTGGAAGTGACGGTTGGTGTTAGCGACACGTTGTGTGACTATCCGGCGGTTTTGGAGTGATCTTTTCACCAGCCAGGGACAGCCGAAAGTGAAAGAATAATGGTCTCGATATACCGAGGTACGGTACAGCTGTGCAGGCTAAGGCTTCACATTAATTTTTATCAAATTTATCGGTTTAAGGAAATATAAAAATCCATCCTCATTGTATTACATAGTTAGTTAGGGACCAAAAGGAGACAGGTAGCTACATCATAAGAGTACATATTATTTAAATATCGTTTTTACTACAGAACCAATGGAGAAGCCTTACTATCAATCCATTGTTGATACACTGAAGTCTGTGAAGAGACCAGGACTGTATGCTGCTGGTGGAGAGGTTGCCATGCCTTTACCAGCAATAACACTTAATGGGGAGCCTGATACAATCTTAGGTCTACCAATTTGTGATGGTCAGGCTAAGCATCTCATTGAATTAGCCAGCAGAGCACCATTTGGGAGAGGAGAGGAAACCATAGTGGATACTTCAGTGCGCTGTACGTGGCAGCTCAACCCTACGCAATTCTCTATTACTAACTGCCAGTGGGAGGGGAGCCTTAAACAGTTATTGGACAAGGTGAAGGCTGAATTGGGATGTGACACTAGGATGAAAGTCACAGGTGAACTTTACAAGCTTCTGCTGTATGAACCAGGTGGATTTTTCAAGGTTAGAATCTATTGTAGTTCCTTTAGTTTACTTATAGCCAATTAAAACATGATTGCATTGATATGATATTATAATAGAATGACCGTAGTACTACTGGTATAAAAATATACAGTGCTTTTCATATCATATACGTAGTGATTTGTACAGACAATTTACCTCATCATGAGTTTGAGAGTGATTGTTGGATGGATGTTAATGTTATCACAACTGTATGCGCTTGTAATAACTAGATTTTTAAAAAAAATTGAATTTCAAAAGGGGAGTAGGGATCGTATAAAAATTAAGGAAACAAGTTGTTGATCACTCACCACCCAGCATATTGCATGTGTTTACTCAAGTATACAATTGCAGCTGGGTAAGCGTTCATACATACACAAATGAAACACATTCTCTAGCACTTCTACAAGATTTAATCCCTACTTTGGCAGCCAGCATTCAAAGCAAAACATCATGCAGCCAAAGTAGGGATTAAGTCTTGTAGAAGTGCTAGAGAATGTGTTTCATTTGTGCATGTATGAATGCTTACCCAGCTGCAATTGTAAACACATGCAATATGCTGGGTGGTGAGTGATCAATAACTTTTTTCCTTACTTTTTATACGATCCCTACTCCCCTTTTTAAATTCAAATTTTTAAAAAAATCTAGTTCGTTTACTTTTTATAGCTATAGCTGTTACAGGCGCTCAAGACTGGAATTATTTCTTAGCAATTGATATCTACATAGTTTACAATGGCTCGCTACGTGTGTGCCATGCCCACCTTTACAACAGACTCGTTTCATCACAATACCAAGTGTCTATATGGTAAAACGACTTGTACTGTGAAGGAAGGACTATATATTCTACTTGTAGCCAGACCATTTTATTTAATATGCAGTTACTAGGTCGTTAATAGGTGTCCAATTATAAGCGCTTAATGTTATAATTAACATCCGGCGCTTACAATTCAGAAGATCGATAAAGCAGCTGCGTGCAAATAAATTGGTCTGGCTATGGAAGACGAAACTATAGGGAAAGACTGAATTCTTCTTCCATTATACGTTACGGATTGCATCAGTAAGCATGCGCCTATCAAAGGTGTTTATTGTTACATTTTAACACCTTGCGGAATGTTGACACCTTCGTAATATTTCGTCATCCTTCGGTTGAGGAAGATCAATCGATGAAGAAGATAGAACAAAGGACAAGCTATGGCGCAGTGGACAAACCTTAATCAAAATAACATTTTCGTAAATCCGATGTGATTACCTTTGTTGTGTGAAAAATCTGGAGCCATACACCTAACGGAACCGGGTCTTACGGCAGGCTGACCAGCAGACAAAATACAGGTAAATTTTGAAATTTTTAAAATTCGCTGTGGATCAAAATAGTAGACTTTTCGCTGCGTTTAACAAAGATACAGCCTAATTACAGCAGTACTAATGCATCCAGGTAGGTTTTTTCGGCTAAAGCCTGTTATAAGGTTGTTTTTAAAAGTGCGAAAATTCCGGAAGCCATAGTTTTTCATAGCGATCCCTACTATTAAGTACTACCGTACTTAATGATAAAAACGTTAAATTAAAATGAAAGTTATCTTCATTATACATTAAATGTAGAATGACTCTTCAGGACTGAATCCAGAGAACGCAGCTAGGAGGGCAAATGATTTGTTACAATCGAACAGTCATTTTTCTACGCGTGCGCAAGTTTTAAATAGGACAACGCACTTGAAAACTAGTGTACAACAATTTTCAAGTTCGTTGTCCTATTAAACTTGCGCACGTGCTTAAATAAAAGGAAGAAAATGTTTGTTCAGGAAGACAGTCGTGGCAATGTGTCACTAATTGTAATCAGTATTGTGACTATATAGGGTTTCGTTAACATAGCCAAATTGCAATAAGTCCCTGCAAACTGAAAAACATTCAAATGTCTCATGGTATATGCGCACTCGCTGTATATTACACAGGCCAACGGACTTGAAAGTCGGTGCATAAAGTAAATTACAACTTGTACATAATGACTTGTTATACGTAACTAGGATACATGGTGGAACTAAGTAACTAGTTTTGTGGTGCAGTTAAAAATAAATTGGCTCAGCTATTGGCTCAATTTGGTGCAAACTAAACATCTTACCAAAAGCCTTTCTATTAAGGACTACTGTACTTAATCGTATATATTGTTCCAAGGAACCTACATACAATTTACATTTATGCAGGGTTGGGGTTGTTACTTTTAAAAAGTATGTGTCTGTGTAACACTACTCATGATTGCAAACACAACTTGTAAAGGAATTTTATTGAAATGGCTATCTCAACAAAAAACACCTTGGCTGTAAAAAAGTAGTGGCCAAGAACTAAAAAAGGTCTGGATAAAAAAAAAGTGAAATCAAAAATGGGTGGCCAGGGCCTGTGTAGTGTTATTGGTGATGGAAATAAAAACAATCACAATCAGGCTGCAAAACATCATTAAGTAATCAATCTGTTAAAGTTTTGGAGCCTGAATTGTGACTATAAATCCATCAACAGTAACAATACACAGGTTTGAATTCACTTCTTTTTAAACCAGGCGTGTGTCTGGTTTCTTGAAACTGATTTTATGCGTGTGTTTCTGTGTCTGTGTCTGTGTATGTATCTGCCCCCCGGGCTATTAAAAACTATTCACATGAAAGGAAGGCTGAATAACCAGTTAAATAAGTTATACTGCTTTTCAGTTTCTCTATTACGACACTTGCTATAAATACAGTTGATGGGCGTGGCCTTAGTAATGAAGCACGGCAGAGGAGGGCAGACATGTTCACGTGAGCCGTAGGTTTTGTACAGGTAAGGTTATTTAAAGGGTTGTAAGAGTAAAATACATATCATTCAAAGTTTGTTTCATGCTTAAATCAATAGTGCGATCGACCCCATCCAACCTCACTGTTTTCATGTCCACTTTGAAATTGAATCACATTTGCCTACCTTGTGCGGAAAATCATCGCGAGGAAGATACCTGGGAAGATACAACACGGTTATACCGATTAGCATGCCTGTTAGTGGGTTCTACAAACCTCCTAGGAGCTCAGTGCCAACCAAAGAGGGTTCCCTGCTCGCCTAAATATACAGAGAAATATGCAATTAAGGTAAATACATTTAGAAGCATTTATATTGTGTTGGCCCTCCTCTGAAAGCATGACATGAGTTACTGCCAAAGGAGACTAAGATAACACTGTAATAACCTTTCTTTTCATTAAAAGCCGTTTATTTCATTAAAAGCTGTTTTACAGGCTGTATAGTACAAAGAAATGGTGGAGTGCTTTGGTTTTAAAAGTGGGCATGCCATGCGAGTTGTGGAGCTTATTAAAGAAGACTAGTCTGTAGTGTTACAGTAAGATTTTCCAACCTTATACTGCTTTTAAAAGTTTTATAACTGCATATAAAGTCTGGAGTATAAAGCTGGTTTAAACAAAAGAATTTAATTCGTATTTGTTGCTACATATGTACCCCTTAGTGATGAGTCCTTGCTCACATGACATACTAATGATGTGTATTAAATAGCATGCAGTTGATTACCAGTGGTTTAACTGACAGTGCCTGGTTTTTAGATGGTGTCCAGTTCTTGGGTGCTACTTTTTTACAGCCAGGGTGTTTTGGTTGAGATTTCACTTCACTTTTTCAGCTAAAGAAGAAGTGAAACATCAACACAGCTAGTGGTGGTGGAGGGGAACCTCCCTGGTTTATTTTTGTAGCACAGTCACATACCTTCATATAGCAGTTACAGATAATATTTGTGACTGTTTTATTAGAGAGTATCAATCATACGAGTCACTGGGTCTAAGCCAATGGCTCAGCAGGTCATGTATATACTATACTGCTTCTTCTTGGCCTCGCAACTCACTATCGTGAGTCTTGATATTGATGTAATCATGAGTCTTGATATTGATAGTAAATTAACTAGCCATTATAGGGATGAAACAATATTGATATATATATTGCAATACTTAATACTGCAATACATTACAATACACTTGAGAGAAGATATCGATATATTGCACACTGAAATGCATTATGATATTTGTGACATGTGTTGCCTTCAAAGTTGTATGTATCACTGCAAAAACAACTGGACCTCTTATAACCTGGAATATGTATATACAGACAATAATACAGCCTATTTTCTTACCTACATGTTTCTGCTTATAGTTACTAAAAACTAATTTTTAACATATCGTCACAGACACCACATATTACAACACAGCAATACGTATATTGCATTGCACTCAAAGGCAATATGCAACATGGCATTGACTCATATTGTTTTATTCCTACTAGCCATTCAAATTTTGCCTTAATAATCCTATTAAGGAGTCAAGGACCACCGCTGCAGGTGGAAGTCACGTAAACAAAATTATTAAGAATACATATTAGTGTTGGGCACTATCAAACTTTTACTTTCAGTATATGGTATACAGTATTACTATTCGGTATAATTTTGATCTAGTGCAATTGCATAAGTACCATATAGGCGGTAATTTTCAAGGGATGAAATTTTCACAAATTTCGCGAGTAAAATAGCCTTCGTGAAAATATAATCGTGAACATTTCGTACATCATCAATTATACTATTGTCTGTGTAACATGCATCCTCCAGTCTTCAGGTGTCTCGCGAACAAATAAACGTGAAAGTCCTATTTTAAAGCTTTTAGTGAAATTTTCGTGCCTCGAAAATTACTGCCTATACGGTAACATCTAACATGGCAGGTGCAAATACAGCTGTTTAGGTGTAGTATTGTAATTGAACATACAATTACAGCTGGTCAATTACAACTTTGCCCACCTTTTTAATTAGATATTGATATATCACCACATGCGTGCATGTGATCATTTTATATGAAAATAATGATCAAATTTGTTATACTTGAGCTTTGGTAGGGTAATTACTGTCATTTTATAGTTAGGAGTATTAATTAGCTACTATACTTTGTGCTCTTAGTGTATATTGGTTCCACTATCATATGCAAAGGTAATATTGTGATTATTATTGTATCATGATAAATTTGGTATGCAATAATCGTGATAGGCAATATATAAAATATTTGATATCGCACATCACTAGAAAGAATGATTAGTCAGATTAGTCACGCAAGCAAGTTGTGGCACAGTGAAAATTATGAAGTATGCATGGGTTGTTAGCATTTGCTAATGTTACTATACGTATTTATTCGATGTTTAGGCTAGTTCATTCACCAACCAGTTACGTAATTCAGGTTAGCCCAATCACCGATATCTTAACATAATTTATAGTCTATTACAAGCACCTCAACAAATTATCCCTCTGGTTAATGTGAATCCATGCTAGAGTACGGATACTACTGTTATCTTACAGTTTTAGTTGATCTCATGTAATTTAGTGTATTGGTACAATTTAATATTACATACATTTCATTTATTGTTTAATTGTAGAGGCATCGGGATACAGAGAAGGCAGAGGGAATGTTTGGAACTTTAGTAATCCAGTTACCGTCCAACTATACTGGTGGTAAATTGATCATTTATCATCAAGGGAAGAAATCTGAATTTGATTGCAGTGGTCCTGATTGTCGCAGTAACTGCTACTTCACGTCATTCTATGCTGATTGTCAACATGAGGTTGAGAAGGTGACCAAAGGCTATCGGTTGTGCCTCATATACAACTTGATGTACCAAGGCCTTGATGAGTGTCCAGCTCCAGCTGATAATCACAAACAAGTATCGGCCATTGTTTCTGCTATGAGGGAATGGGAGGAAGGCTTTGAATCAGATGATTGTCCCAAGATGATGACTTATTTACTGGAGCACAAATATTGTGAAGCAAGCCTTTCATTCAAGTTGCTCAAGAATTGTGATCGAGCTGTTGCTGATGTTTTAGCTCAAGCCAAAGCTGAGGTGGAGTTTGATTTTTATGTGGGACAAGTCAACCTTACAGAGCACTGGTCAGCTGAGCATTATGGGCGTGGCCATTATGAGGCAATAGAATGCCATGATGAATCTGTGTGTGTGAATCACCTGAAGGCAAGCGCTGGGGAGTACTCTCTTTCCAACATTGAGATTTACAAGGATTCTTTCGTGCCAGAGGATTTTTTTGATGCCATTAATCCAGATGAGGAAGAATTTGAAGAGGCGACAGGTAATGAAGGTGCCACATTAGACAAACAGTACAATTGGGCAGCACTGTTGTTGTGGCCAGCAAGGAAGCGCATGGCTGTAATAGGAATGAGTAACATGATCGAATTGTTTAAGCAGGATGTTGATGCAGGGAAAAAAGATTTGGATAACACCGCGAGAGATCTAATGAAAGAAATGCGTGGCATTAATCCAGGGGTTCAGTCAAGTCTTACACTTTTGCGTGCCCTACAAGAGATTGCTGACACCAAGTTAATTGCTGAAATGTTAGATGTGATAGCAGGCATTAAAGACTCTTACACTTCTGATCGTTTCATTGAAGATACCACTTTTTGCAGTTCGTTGATGTCTATCAGTTACAAACACGGATGGGATATCCTCAAGTCTCCTCTTCAAACTATGTTTGGTAGGTGTTCATCAAGCAATGTTGAGAAGTACTGTGCATTTTTGAAGAGAATGATTGTCTCTAAAAACCGGATGATGGGAAGGATTTGTACAAGGATCTTTTGAGTATCATTGTAAAGGTTTTGGTTGAAGAAGGAGATGCTACACCCGATCGCGACAGATCATTTTCATCATTATGGTTGTTTATGGGCTTTCAGCCTCTTGAGGTTTACAGGAGCAAAGAGTTTGTTAGTCAACTGTTTAGTCTACTGACAGCTGTGGGATCTGATGATTTGTTTACTTCTGCTGTTAGTGCTTTGCGTAACAAGCCAGTATGTTACCCAATACTACAAACCCTTGGGCCTGCAGTTGTTGACTACTGTAAGTCGACCGAAGTTGAAAAAGATGGACCTGTACAGGTAATTCTCAGCTACTGTGTTTCACAATTGGAAGTTTCACTGCGACGAGTTGTAGTAGCACCAACAAGTAATGCGAAGTCTGTTAAATTCACTTGCTCATGTAAGGATTGTGTAGAACTGAAGAATTTTTTGAGCCATCCTACCCAAACACAACATCGATTTAAGATTGGCAAAGGTAGAAGACGGCATCTCCACCAACAGTTGGACAGCAGTGGAGCTGATGCCACTCACGTAACAGAGCATTTTGGGAACCCACACACTCTTGTGGTAACGAAGACCAGCAAATCTTACCAGAAAGATGTTAAGAAGCAAGAACAGGAACGAGCTTTGTTAGCTTCTCTACAGCCCCTGCTAGGAATCACAGATATATCTTCAAAGAATGAGCCACCGATTAAAAAGCAAAAGGCAAACAGCAAGGCTGTTTCAGGATCATCACATGTTGATCTGACATAACTATTATTAGCATAGTGTACGTACTAACTGATCAAACAGTATAGCAGTTTTTAGGCTTTTCTTTCTTTGTGATTGTTTTGATGCTAGCTAAGTGTAAATATGTAGTTCTTAGCTAGCCATGTGGTGATTATCCTGCTATACAAGACATTAAATGGTTTAGTTCATAATCAGCTCATGATTGAATGCGTGTGCGTAACTCACCTGATAGCTAGCTAGCATTTTTCACTAATCGATCATCTTATTTGTTATTATAGTCACAATAGTGTAGTCTATGTTATAATATTGATCTATAGCTAACAATTTATAGTAGGAGTAAAGTTCAGCCAACAATTTTTTCATATGATAGTTTGCTGGGTAGCTTTAGCTAGCTGGTTCTTAGAATTTACATTCCACTGATGGATTGTTTTCACCACTCCAGTACAAGTATACAAGCAGTGAACTAGTTAGGTATATGTTCTTTATGTAACCTTCTTAAAATTAATTTAGCATATTACATAATATTGTAAATTCAGGCCCACAATGTATTGTTATACAGTCTCAAGTAATTGGTTATAATTCTATATACAAATAATCCTTATTTGTAGATAAATATAGCAGTAGCTAGCTACGTACATGCAGTAGCTACTAGTCTATATGTACAGCTACACATAATATCCATAGTACGGTATTGTTAACAAGAACATATATAGTTAGCTGATGCATTTTGCAATAACTGTACATACATATGTATATGTATCAAGCTTGCTACGTAGGTAGCTAGCTATAGTTTATATGCATGAAAAGATCAAAGGGAAAAGTGAGACATAAATTAAACTTGATACAATATACCCTGTAATTATACTGTCATACATAGTGGAAATTAGCTAATATAATTGTTATAAAATCTTTTTCAATAAAATCTTGAGACCAACTTAGCTAGCTACCAAGATTTTATGAGTGCAATATAAGAAATCTGTTATGCTATGTAAAATCTTGAAACCAACCAAATTCATAATAGTAAATATTGCTGAGCACTCAAATTAGCCAGGTAGCTACTTAAATATGAGCACCTATATACACTTGAAACTCAGACCCACAATGTATTGTTACAGTCAAGCAATTGTACAAATGGTTCTATGTACTAACTTATTTTATAGTAGATGGATGTAAAATAAATGTGACCCAGCATAATATAAAAATTGAATCATGCATGCACACATTTTGGATTTTAAAAATATAGCTAGCTAGCTAGCTTCTGTGTAAATGTAAAAATCTAATATAAGTTTCATTGTTTATGGCATTTAATAGGGAATCTCATGCTGCTTACATGTATAGATTTTGAAAACTTCATAGCTATACAGTAAAGCAGATAGCTAGCTCCTAGCTATCTACATATATAATATGAGTAGGTGTATTTTGTATATGTAATTATATAAGCCCGATTTTCTCATCCGGGTCACAAATATCACTAGCTACCCTCTTAGCTACTATATGCTATTTTATGAAAGATTTAAGTTTTAACTAATCACTTTTCTGATTGAAAGTTTGAAACTATATAGCTATAATATGTACATAGCTAGATTTCTCCATTTAAACATATTCACACATAATCCATTTATATCATATTGTATTATACAAACATTACTATAGCTACATTTTAAGACTTTCATGCATCTTTTTAAATCTGTTCTACCTACTTTGTTTATGAAAATGTTCATAGCTATTATTCATTCATCTACATAATTATTTCTTTGACTAAGGTTTGCATTGCTTGTATTCTTATGCTTTTATTAAGTATAAATCCTGCATGCAAAGGAACGAAATTTATGGGATAATAGCTATGGTAACAGTAGATAAATAGTCTTGCATGACCAGACTCTCTTTACAGACACTCATCATGATCAACACTGATCGATGAACATCTGCACACAGAAAATCTCAATAAATATAATTTAATAATTGTTAAAGAATAAAAGGGATACAAAGTCAAAGCATACCTAAATTTCTAAACACAATAGTAAGAGTTTACATAATACTCTTGCTAATAGCTAATCACTACAAAATGACTACAAATAAAGTCTGGATAGTCAGTTTGATCCATCACAATCTACTTCAGCTCACGATAGTAGGGGTCAAGGGTTGTTCCAAGCAATACAAATTCTACGCTAACCACAGTAGGGTATTCCTTGATGAATATAGTCGACCAGGTACCAGGAATGGCCATCTCCATAGCCTTAACTAGAATATCAGTTGATCCAGCTGGTAAGTCACATGACTTCCTAACTCCTTCAGTAAAGTCATTACTGTCGTAGTTGACACGCTTTCCATCAAGTCCTGTATACTTAACAAATAATCTTGCAATATATGCCCCTTTGTTTTCCACAATGACAGACATTTTAAACTTGAACCACTTCACTTGTACAATTACACAGCTTCAATTTAACAGTTACTTGATCACAAGCTATTTTCTAGTGGCTTTTATAGTATTGATAAGATATCGCTTTTCCTTGTTTGGCAATATAGGTAAGGCTTCATTTAACTTTAGTTCCTTTGAAACATGTACTTTCTTAGAAATTAACTACTAATTTGTAGCTATGGGCAGCTTACATAAAATGAAATCTAGACTACAGCATGGTTTCCAGGATATGGCTAATAATAATGGTATATTCATGACAACTTGTATGGAATTGTTACACTTTATATCAGGTTCTTTGAAATGCTTGCTTTCTTAGAATTTCTTTAATGACTAGCTAGCTAGCTACCAACCAACCAACCAATTGAGTGTACATGGCTTACATATGTAAGAAATTAACAGGCACGTAGCTATAAAAACACTTAACAATGTAGTTGGTGTAATGTTGATCAAAACAGTTTGTAGGTAAAGTTGCAGTCTGCTTAGTCATGCACAGCAAACATATGCACTGTAACATAATAATATTATTATTATAAAAAAATTATTACGTATGTAACTATGTTGAGTGCTTGTTTATTTGTGTTGTATCTCTAACCATATGTAAATTGGTTCTATTTCTACTGGTTTAGAACCAAATTAGTGCACAACTTACTAGTACCACTGTTAAAATAATGTTAATCTCTCCCAATATTCCACACTGAGATAAGGATTGGGCAAGAAAAGTGCAGCACGTGTGCATGCACCCTAAACTAGTATGACCACTTAACTAATGGCTTAAACATGCAGTGTTACTAAATAAGACTAGCTATAGCTATGTATACTGATATCAAAATAATAGCAGCCTGTCCAATAACAAAGTAAGTATGTACGTAGCTATTTACTGATGACTTGCATCATTATGCGTGGTCACTAGTACATTGGTACCAAACAGTTAGCTAGCTACCAGTAAAGTATCTAGCTATACTCATGAAAATTTATATGAAACTCATTAGCTAGCTATTGGTCATGGTATGCTTGCATACATGGCTACAGTGGTGTAGCCATACCCAACAGGACCCAAGGGACAACTATAGGGACTATACTTATATTATTAATAATGGACCCATGCAGTATTATGCCCTGCTAGGGCCCTGCTGTAGATACACCACTGCATGTATCCTCTTGATATACATATATATATGACTGCATTAATATTATATATAATTACATAAGCCAGATTGTCATACTATGTATGTCAATGGTTATATATACATAACCACACAAGTCATACATAGACTACACATGTATCCATACATACTGTAGGTAGAATTCATTGTAAATGTTCCCTATTTAACCTAGGCTCACTGTTTATAGCTGTGGTAATGTTCCAAATTATGTAGCTATGTAGTTCCCAACATTTTGAACTTTGCGAATTAGCTAGCTATCTATGTACCATGTCATCCATAGCAATTACTCAGTAAAGATAACAGAACAATTTTTACCATAGCTTTGCTCCAAGTGCAATTGTGAAAAGAAAAAAGGTTAATGGTTTTATAATGTGACTTTATACGTAGCTATGTACATACACTGTACGTAGATCATTAAATGTTATGGTTAGTTATGAGCTTATCACTACCAATTGTGTTTGCTATGAAAGGGTACGTACGTATTAGCTATATTACCATGAATTTTCAAATGAACCTTATGAAAACCTTGTCATGGAAACTTCAAGGTACCTTTGCCATGAAATACCCATGAAATCAGTTGGCAAAAAAATTTCATGGAGTTTTGTACCCTTGAAAACCTCATCATGATGTAAATGATAGCAGTAGTTCTATTGGTTGAATAAGGGTAATCTCGAGTTTAAAGCATTTGTTAATCGACGTACGTACTACTGGCTGAATCATCTGATAAATGACGTGTTATATATAGCCTGTGGAATCCCAGCCGAGAATTGACGTGACTTTTGATAACTGATCTCTCGCAAAACATGGAATATGATATCAGTACATTATTCTACACATTCTATTTATGGTGTTGAAGCCACATTTGGTGTTCTAGCTATAAGATTATTCATTTGCCTTGCTTTTCTGTCCGGTTAATTGATGGCTTATGCTAGCTAAGCATTCTCTGTTTCATTAGCTAAGCATTAGCTAAGTTACATTAGATCTCATATTTTTAAAGCTAAAACCTTGTCAGCGGCTGGGGGTTGCGCCCCCAGACCTCTGCGTCTTGGATCTAGTGCTGGTAGTGGAAACCCCCTTCCCAAATTCCTAGATCCGCCACTGGAATGGTGGAGTATAAACTTATCAATCAATCAATCAATCAATCAATCAATCAATCAATCAATCAATCAATCAATCAATCAATCAATCAATCAATCAATCAATCAATCAATCAATCATAGCTATATTTATGGGTTAATTTAACTACAACAGTGAATTGTAAAAATCCTTTATAGCTTGTCTTGCATGGAACTAAGGCCTTACTTGTGTACGTACTACACAAATATTGATAAATCCATTTGGCAATGTAATATGATTTGCTAAATTTTATTTGAATAATTCAGGAAATCATTTAATCATAAGTAGCTACACTGATGCATCATAATAATTATTAGCAATCACCTTATTCTATTTTGTGCTCAGCAGAGTCTATTACAGGCTTGTTATATTATGACCTCAGAGCTGATTTCATTCCTCTTCGTGTTTCAATTGATGGTGTGTTATAATTAGGAGTCAAAGTTGAAATCTTTTTGATACATCTCAATTGATCATTTGACTGTAATAAAATTGGGAGCGCTATTCAGTGTCATAATTAATGGGATGGAATTAGAGCTATTATATAGGTTCTTTACCATGCATTGTTCTAACAACTAGCTAGATTGCATTGTGTGTTCATGGATCACACACTAAAGGAAGATGTTTGGAACAGCTGCTGAGCACGCCTCTACCTTTGGCTATTGATAATTAATATACGTAGCTATTCTCTTTCTGTTGCAGTTTATTTGTTTGTTTGTTTTGATGCAAAACCATATCTTTATTCCATACGTCTAAGCTGAGTGAGCTCCCACGAAATAAGAATAATGAGAGGCTATAGAAGATGAGGATATTATTCATGTTTTTGGGAACTCGTATATATATGTATATCGTACTGGTTTTATTCTTTTATCCAGTAGCTAGGCTTAGAATGTATGAATCCTTACATTTTGCTATAACTACTTAGGGTTGTTTCAAGAATTACTAAGCCCTCAGCTGGTTATGGTTGTGGAGTTATCTATCTGTCTAGCTATCTACGTATACATATATCTTTCTATATATAATCTATCTATCTACATATGTACGTACGTATATAGCTACGTATGTAGCTATGTAGCTATATCTCTTGACTATCTATTGTATTCTTGTGAAATTTTATTTTACAAACCTTTAGAAAAAGAGCAAAATGTAAACAAAAATCTAATAGTTAGCAAAAACCTAGCCTTTCAGTTACTCTAATAACTACCATTTGTCAACAATTAATTGCAACCTCTTCATTATGGCTCTTTGCACTGAATAACTTGTGTTGCAGTATCTCCTTGGATATTGGGTGGAAAGGCTACAATTGCAAGTTTGGTTTTGTTGCTGATTACATCAGAAAATGTAGGATCCTTATATTGGTCCCATTTAGACTCACAGTCAGCTTTCACAGTAACAAACCCAAATGTAAATTTTGCATCCAAGGTTTCTCCACTTTCAAGTGTTATCTACATTGAAATAACATAGCCATTAATTTTAGTATACGGTTATGTAACCACACATGTAACTAGTTACTATGTGATCAGTACATCGTAGCTGAGTATCTGCATGTAAATTCTTCATATTTTTGAAGGTCACGTGGTAGCTATAGCTAATGGTATAAACTACAATTAACAGTTACCGTCAAATCTGTCTTTCCTCCATTAGAAGTTACTTGTTGATCACCAGAAGGGTGAAACTTTATATTTGATTTGGAGCAACCCGAGCCTCCAGCAACTTTGTTAGTAATGGTGAGCATTTCATCAAAGTCGTTTTGGATTTCAAGTGATAGAGCTAAAAAACAGTAGCCAGCCATAAAGTCAAAACTATTGTAATAATAAACTCACTTTTAATAGCCATTTTCAGTGTGCTAACAGTATAGCTAGTGATTGTAATTAAGACACAGCAGCAAAATATAGCTATATAGCTACCAGATGATTTGAAATGCAATCAGTTTGTGTCTATCTTGACAGAGCTGCTGTTTTTATAGCTACCATCAGTGTAACCATTCAAGTTCATAGTGAGAATTAGGTAACTACGTACCTGTAAATTGAAAAATTCATATATATTAGAACGTAAGTTTAATACACTCAGCAGTGAAATGTGTATAATCTGTCCATTTTGTGTGTATGCATGTGTGTGTATTGTGGCAATACACTGCAGCAGTGGAATATTCACTATAATAAATTAGAAGTAGCTAAGCATCATATTAGTGCTACAGGATTAGCTAAACTGTCAGTGAATATTATGAAAATCATTATTTATTAGTAAGTAGCAGGTGTGCCCTTATAACTATTTATACATTACGTGGTGATATTCTACAATATGCATGTATATTGTATTTTCAATATTATTGACATGTAAAGATATTGATATTACAAACTTTAATGTTGCATAGTGGCAATAATGTCCACCCATAATCCAGAGGCGGATCCAGGATCTTTTGCAAGGGAGGTGCTAAACACAGTAGTGGATCTAAGAAGCCGCTGCAGAGGGTCTGGGGGTGCACCCCCCCAGAAGGTATAGGGTCTTATTTTAAAATATAAAAAATTACCAAAATGCAATTGCAAGACAGCCATAAAACATAGCTAAGTAGTTACGTACGTACATGATACATAATTTTTAAATAGCTACACATGCTGAAACATAAGATTTATGGGAGGAGCTACCTAATGAAGCATAGATATCAGACCAGCTAGGGATGTGGTAGGTTGAGCCTACAAGTTGTTTAAGTTAGAAATGACACTTAATGAAAGAATTAGTGTGTTATTATTGCATGACTTCAAGGTTTTTGTATTTCATAAGATTTCCAAAGGTCAGGGGTGGATCCAAGAGGGTCTTTGGGGTCTCAAAAACCTCCTCCAGAAATGAATCAAAGAAGCCAAAAGAAAGATGTATTGGTATAAAAACACTAGAATGTATTGTTTCTTGTCATTTTGTCGTTTCAGCACTTTACAACCTACATCTTCCAAGGGGTTGCACCCATGCACCATGCCCGTACTTCATATTTAGTTAACTAGTTAAATATTTACTTAAATATGCTCTAAATCTTGGGTGTCATAATAGCATATATTATAATAGCGTCTGGGGCTGCTACCAGACCCTCTCCATCAGAGATACACCTCTGTATTCAGACCCCCTCTCAGAAAATCCTGGGTCTGCCCCTGAAGGTGGCATGGGAGGGGGTGGCAATCCAGCACCCTCCATAAATCCACCATATATAGCTATATACTTATTCTCCTGCACATGTCTCAGTTCATGTATGTAGCTATGTTTGTGTATTTGTTTATTTGTCGCTAAAACATACTCTCTGATCATAAGCAGTTGCTGCTGGTTTAGAACCAAGAAGGTTTACATAAAGGTAAAGTTTACGACTTACCAACATAGTAAAACATGTTTAGCAACTGAAGCAATTTGCATATGGTAGCTAAAGAGTGATGCATTTTTATTAAATAAACACACAAGAAATGTACACTACATACATATATTGCAAGTTATACTTGCTTTGTATACTATACCACTTAAGGGGAGAATAAGCATAGCTACGAGTTCACTCTTATGGTATGACTTCAGCTTTAGTTTTACCCTGAACTCATGAACAAAATTAGATCAAACACCCAGTTTCTGTAAACAAACTGTAGTCATTGATGAAATTCTAAGAAAGCAAGCATTTCAAAGAATTTGGTCATGGACGCATATGATATTTATTGTATTCGTTGTATTCATTAGCAAGTTGTCATGCATATGCATTGTTATTACAGCTAATTTATGACATCCTACATGGTAACCAGTCTAGTAGACTCCACATTATGTTAAAATATTCATTGTTCAGTAGTACCTGATAGCTACATACTCACTCATCCATAGCCATGATACAAGCTACCTACGTATATACCCTGTAAACAAAAAAACCCAGGTTAAATAAATTTGATATGTGTGTTAATGTTGCTACATATATTTTCATGAATTTTATATATAGCTAGCTACTTTACTGGTAGCTAGCTAACTGTTAGGCACCAATGTACCAGTGACCATGCATAATGATGCAAGTCATCAATAGCTACGTACATACTTACTTTGTTATTGGACAGGCTACTATTATTTTGATATCAGCTATACTTAGCTATAGCTAGTCTTATTTAGTAACACTGTTCAAGCCATTAGTTAAGTGGTCATGCTAATTTAGGGTGCATGCACACGTGCTGCGCTTTTCTTGCCCAATCCTTATCTCAGTGTGGAATATTGGGAGAGATTAACATTTTAACAGTGGTACTAGTAAGTTGTGCACTAATTTGGTTCTAAACCAGTAGCAATAAAACCAATTTACATATGGTCATAGATACACTTTTAGCAACACAAATAAACAAGCACACAACATACATAATAATATAATATGTTACAGTGCATATGTTTGCTGTGCATGAATAAGAATGACTTTGACTTTACCTACAAACTGTTTAACCACATTGTTAAGCTAACAGTATTTTTCTAGCTACATGCCCATTAATTTCTTACGTATATGTAAGCCATGTACACTCAATTGGTTGGTAGCTAGTCATTATAGAAATTCTAAGAAAGAAAGCATTTCAAAGAACCTGATATAAAGTGTAACAATTCCATACAAGTTGTCATGAATACCATTATTATTAGCCATATCCTGGAAACCAGTAGTCTAGACTTCCTAATATTCATATAACAAAGTACGTGCATGGTCATAGTTCAGTGGTTCGTAGTATTTACTCTAGATCTAGCAATATGTACATGTATAGCTATGATATGAATACGTTAAATAAGAAACACACGTACATAAATCACGGTAACATAGTTGGTAAAAAGAAAGAGCAAACCTATGCAGCCAGCCATATGGTAAGCATTAATTTTGTTTGTTAGTAAATTGGAAATTAACCCTACTATAGTCTAATGTACTATATATATCAGTTATTGCCAGAGCAATGGCTATTGAGTGTTTAACACCATAACACATCAGCAATTTCTTTTATAAGTCAAAGCTTTCTTGAAGTCCGACTTTGGTGGGAAAGAAGCCAGTTATATCACAGTAGTTGTAGGATATCTTTGTTATTAACACTTTCACCTCGGACTCATGTAATAACAAAGATATCCTACTCCTACTGTGATATAACTATAGCTTAAATTACATAAGAAAGTAGCTAAATGAACATGTAACTACAGTTAGCTTACAGAAACCAATACTTGATCAAATGAAATCAAAGGAGATCAAAGTCATATTTTCCTTGAAGTGGTATGCACAGTAAAGGTAATTAACTTGTATTGTCATATATGTATGTTATGTGTTTGCTTATTTGCGTGGGCATTACCTTTTTGACCACGCGAAAATAGCCTCAGTTGCCATGCAAACAGAGTTGACATTAAAGCATGCAAGTAACACCTTACCAGTAGCTAGCCACCGCATGGTAAAATCAACAGATCAGGAAGAGAGCAGCATGTAGGCACGCACTAACCACTGTAGTATGGCTTGAAAATTTACAAACAGTGTGACTAAAAAGATGCATTGGAAGATACGTATAGTTGTTATAAAGCTATCACCTTATTATTATACCATGTAGCTAAGATTAATTATATTCAGTATTGAACTAAAAATGAAACCAGTTTATTGCCCATGTTTGGTAAGCTTAAGCCATGGCAACATAGCTAATTATGCTGAGTAGCTATAGCTAATAGGGTCCAAGTATAATGCCAGCATAAAAGGATTTTATTCAATTGGTAGATATAGCTATTATATAGTCATTAAAGAATGCCATATAATAAAGTGTAACAACATTAATTGTATTGAAATACAATTTATTGAGTTCATTAAAAAGTTGTCATGTATGTTCCATTGTTATTAGCTGATTTATGATATCCTGGCAATCAATACAGTAAGAGACTCTGTGTAATTCATAACAAAAATGACGATAGCTAGTCAGTGGTGGCATGTAGCTATACCCATCTGTAGCAATTAATGATAAATAAAAACCCTCAGGTTAAATAATTCATTTCTACATGTAGCATATACATCCACAGATAATCCTATGTGCTGAGTTATAGCTAGCTACATGCTATTAAAGATCATGCACATACGTATGTATACATATGCATGCATACATTTAATTCACAACTGATATGTACATCTAATTAGCTATGTATGGAGAGCAAAGCTATGCTAAATTGAAACTGCTATCAACAATTTCTTAGAATATGCATATAATCAAAGGTTGAGGATTAAAATTAAAATTATTTTTTTAAATTATGAAACATGTAGATAGCTACGTACCAATGCTATCATACTATAATGAACACTGAACTTGACACTGAAACTTCTAATTTAAAGTAGATAGCTACGTAGCTAACTTGTTGCAATGAAGTAAAACTCTTATGCATATAGCTACCTGTCTACACAATTTTAGTGAATAGTATAAGAAGCTATCTGTATGTTATAATTTAACGTAAAACATTAGGTAGCTATGTAGCTATTTTCTGCAGTTTTATGTCCCTTCGGTTGGCACAAAGTGGGCAGTATTTTTGCTCATATACATGCACTATGTCTCACAATACCAATACACCTTATATGTGAGACACATACGTGTTATGCATATAATTATATAGAAGCTGGTTAGCTTTTTCAAGAGATAGGGAAAGGCACAATTGGGGAAAGGAAAGGCACAAACTTTGCCAGTCACAATATTTCAGTCTCAGTGGAATGTTACAGTACGTACGTAGGTAAGTAGCTATCATTGCAAATATATTCTTATACATACTTTTCACTCCACCATGAAAGAACAGCTGGTCAAAATGGTAGAGTATAAATTTATCAATCTTTACTATCTATTATGAAAATTCTTTATGCACACATGCTACTCTCTTCTTGCCTGGTCCTGATCTGTGGGACATTAGGAGATCAACATTTTAACCTGTTAGTTTATATATGCCACTTCAAGTGGAATAAGCAATGTTATGACTTTGGTTTTTACCCTGAACTTATCTACAAAACGCTTTGATCAGAATTAGACCAACACACTGTCTCTGTAAGCTAATTGTATTTTACATGCCCATTTATTTCTTATGTAAGCTATGTAAGTAAGTCATTGAAATTCTAAGCAAGTAAGCATTTCAAAGAATTTGGTCATGGTGTAAATATATTTATTGCATTGAAAAGTGTCCATTAGCAAGCAGTCATGCATACTAATATCATTACGTAGCTAATTTATAATAACTTGGGAATCAGTATAGTAGACTCCATGTAACGATAATAATATTCATAACAAAATTACAATGCAATCTGATTAACATATGTATGATAACTTTTAATCTACTTGCATAAGTATTATTAAGTACTTATATTTGTAGCTAGCTGGGTACTTGATGAAGTACATACTTAATTTTGTACCTATATAGGTCTTTTGGTATATTAATTCCAGTTGCCAATAATAACTTCCTCTGTAGCTATAGATTAGATACGTATCATATTCCTCATATTATTTCACAGAGTTGGAAGGATACTTTCCAAAAATGTATAATCAAACTATAAACCGGGTGTAATAAATTTCACTTTACTCAAGCTGGCCATACACATCAATAGCTAATTAACAAAGAAATCGACTAAAATATTGTGCCAGGCAAACTTATCACATGATTCATATCTCTTGAAAAAGCTAGCCAGCTTCTAAAAATATGCATAGCTTTAATTATATAGTAATAATAGTAGCAGGTATATAGCTACATAGCTATAGCAAAAAACTCAATAAAATTATTTAACCTGAGGGTTTTTATTTATCATTAATTGCTATGGATGAGTACATGCCACCACTCAGTGAACTGTGATCATTTTGTTATGAATATTACAATGATATGCATGAATGAACACAATAAATTGTATTTCAATGTAGTTAGCTAATGTTGTTACACTTTATTATACTAGATTAAATATAAAAATTTCAATTTCAAAAAGGAAATAGGGATCGAAAATGCTACTAGAAATCGGCAACCTAGTGCTATAGATCAAAAGGATAAAGTTAAAGATTTAAAAGTATGGAAACAAGGATACAAAAGCTTAAAGATCAAAAAAGTATGGAAACAAGAGGGAGATTGTAACCACATAGATAGGACTGTTATTCTAAAGCATTTGTAATCCCTATTCTGACTGCTTTCAGAGGAATCCATTATCCTGATGCAGTCAGAATAGGGATAGCAAATTCTCAGAATAACAGTCCTATCTATACATAGTAATCCTGATGCAGTCAGAATAGGGATCGCAAATGCTTTAGAATAACAGTCCTATCTACGTGGTTACAATCTCCTTCTTGTTTCCATACTTTTTTGATCTTTAACTTTATCTATCCTTTTGATCTATAGCACTAGGTTGCCGATTTCTAGTAGCATGTTTGATCCCTATTTCCTTTTTGAAATTGAAATTTTTGTATTTAATCTATAGTTTCTTAAGTTTTTTCATGCCCACTTGGTGGGCTATTATATAGAATATATATTGGTAACATCATGAGAGGCTTATACAAACAATAGAAATCAAACAGGGATTAATAGTGTCAATTGACTAAATGGTGTGGTGTACATAGGTATTTTTTTGCTCCATGCAGGCTCCCTGTCTATGTATACTTTTAACTTGTCAGCAGTACAACTCTTAACCCTTGACTATGACAGTTTAATCACTGCAACACATTTCTAGTGTGCTCACTTGTTGAAGTGGATCTACTCACAGTTGAACTGGTGATTTCACTGTCAAATGAGTGTAGCTATGCATGTTCCTCTATAGTCTCAGCAGTGGGATTTTGTTCTCACATGCATGTACAGGTTTGTGTGGCATAGTATATTACACCTCAAAGGTAATCTTATAAGCTTTAACCTCTCATTGAGCCATGCATTTATGTGTTTAGTAGCTCCAACCCTTAGACTAATCATAAATTAACAGGAAATACCACTGCTATTCAGCTAGATTGTTGTCAACAACTCCTGCAGTGAAATATGGGAGATGCATGCCAAGCATGCATGGCTTTTGATACAAACAGCTAGTCTGGAGAATATTGTGAGCAGTATAATAGTTCTAAAACAGGGCAACACGTAAGTAGAGTACGTATATGGTTATAGGCTAGCTATATAAATTAGTATATGCGCTAAAACATTAGAAGCAACGGAAAGCAGAGTTATATGATAGTATCAATAATGTTATAGTCTTATAATCTTGCTATTTACTATATAGCTGTAGTCTAATATTCTATTTTACCTCAAAAAATGCTGCTACTGAACGATTCAGAATGCACGCGGTTGCAAACCAATTAGATTAACGGGGCGGGCGATACAAGGTAAGTGGAAGAAGCGGACAAAAACTTAGAAAATTTGTGACACTGGAAATTTCAACTTGGGCTTAAAATAGTTCACTATGATTTATAGGACGTTGTTAAGTAGGTATGAGTAGCTTTTAGCACAGTATCCTAGTCAGGGAGGCTGTTCTGAGGCTGGGCATTGGTCCGCGCTTTCATGGCTTTATGATCCATTGTGTCCGGGAAGAAGCTGTTTTGTGCCATATCTTGTATTCGCATTAGATAACGAAATTTTTAAATGGCCACAGAGCTGGCCACGCATATTTTAAACATGGTTTAAAAGTTAATTCGCATATATTCTCTCTTGATTTTGCTGTAGCCCCTACAAACAAGAAAACAATAATGAAGAAGAATATGGAGAATTGGAAGTATTTCGGTAGTTAGTGAAAATCATGAAAACGATTGAGTTAAGTCTTACTAATTGCTCCCTCATCTAAGCAATACTAAAGGACACCCTCAAAGGTTTTTCGTCAAAAATGAGAATTGTTAAGGTGATTTTTAAAATTGATTTAGTGAACGCTCTATTAGGATTTTAGCAAAATTTTGCGATCCCAATTATGAATATCGTGGTTCATGATTTATATTTATTATATCATTCTTTTATGACTATAATAGCTATCTACCAATTGAATAAAATCCTTTTATGCTGGCATTATACTTAGCTATACCGTATAGCGGGTTATTGTTGCGAGGTCCAAATATTTGTGAAATTTGCGAACACCATTTGGATTCGCAAAAATTCCTGCTGGTTGCTAAAGATCTTAATGTTTTTGTTCAATATTTTTATCGTTAAAATTCTTTGATGCCTTGAGATAATGACTATTTTAACTTTTTAAAATGTATTGTTTACCTTATATACATGGTGGCCATGAATCATTGTGTCCATGGTAAAATTTGACCGCAAAATCGACGCCATAGTGAAAAACTAGTATATTTTAGGTTTTTGTTGCGCACGTGATACAGAAATCCAAAAGCCTTCGCAAATATTTCAATAGCAAATATTTCTTCTGGGAGAGATTTTTACAGCATCGCAAATATTTGGACCTCGCAACAATAACCCGCTATACGGTAGCTACTCAACATAATTAGCTACGTATGTCAACTATGACCTTTTATTAACGTTAATGTTACATGGAGTCTGCTAGACTTGTTACCAGGATTATCATAAACAATTATGCATGACAGCTGGCTAATGGACTTTATATAATATCATCATCAATGACCAAATTCTTTGTAGCTAACATTAGAATTTTTCAGTGACGAATAACTACCAACCAACTGATGCATACATATATACCTTTTGCTGGTTTTGTTGATTTATCAGCACTAGTCAGTACCAAAACAAGCAATACTTTAAATGCAATCAAATGTCAAATGCTATTACTATAAAAAGCCATGCATTTTTTTATAGAAGCTGGCTAGCTTTTTCAAGAGATGTGATAAGTTTGCCTAGCACAATATTTCAGTCCTTGAAAACTTGGCAGTGGCTTAAATTGTAGTTACGTACTTGAATGTTACAGTATAAGTAGGTAAGTAACTACCTATCAATGTACATATATTCTTGTACATAGTTTTCCACTCCGCCATAAAAGAACGACTTGTCCAAATAGTAGAGTATACGTAATTTTATTATGCATGCACACATGCTGCTCTCTTGTTGCCTGATCCTGATCTGTAGGACATTGGGAGATCAACATTATTTTTAACATGTGCACATGGTACCAGCAAAGTGTGAAATTTACTTTCATGTGAACTTTTTGGCTCTAAACAAGTAGCTAGCAACTGAAGCAATTTACATATGGTCACAATGACCAATTGCTAAAATTCTAAGAAATTAAGCATTTCAAAGTATTTAGTCATGGTGTATTAATTGCATTGAAAAGTGTCCGTTAGAAAGCTATCATGCATACTAATATTATTACATAGCTAATTTATGATATGTTGGGAACCAGTATAGTAGACTCTATGTGACAATACTAATATTCATAGCAAAATTACAATGTACTTACAAATGTACTTGTACTTTACATAAGTATTAAGTACTTCTTAACTTCTGCTGGAGTAGCTACTGGTATTGTAGCTACGTAGCTACTTGATAAAATTCCTTACATTAGTTATTAAGTGTTTTCAAATCTAGCTACTTGCATGGGGCTTTTGATACATTAATTTCAGTTATTGATAACAACTTCCTTTGTAGCTAGATATAATTATTCCGCTCTCATATTATTTCACAGAATTGGAAGGACACTTTTCAAAATGTAACTGTAGTCTACAATCTAAGTGAAAGTATAAGCCTTTAATGAAGCTGGCCCATGCAATGTGGCCACACACATTAATATATTACTAGCTACATTTTAATGTGCACTTTCATGCATCTATTCTACGTATATACCTGAAAACATTCATAATATCCATTCGTCTACATTATTTCTTTGACTTAAAGTTTTGCATTATTGTATTGCTGTATTCTTATGCCTTTAATCCCATTCAATTAAAAACTGCACAGTTTCCTGCATGCAAAAGGTACGTAATTTATGGGATAATATCCCAAAAGGATAGTCTTGCATGACCAGACTCTCTTTGCAGGCACTCATCATGATCAGTAACAATTATAAACACTGATTGATGAACACCTGCATGCGCACAAAAAATCTCAATAAATATAACGTAATCAATAATTATTGCTCTGAATAAAAGGGATACAAAGTCAAAGCATACCTAAATTCCTAAAACTAATAATCACTACAAAATAACTAAAATGAAGTCTGGATAGTCAGTTTGATCCATCACAATCTACTTCAGCTCACGGTAGTAGGGGTCAAGGGTTGTTCCAAGCAATTCAAATTCTTTGCTCACCACAGTAGGGTATTCCTTGATAAATATATCTGACCAGTATCCAGGGAAGACCATCTCTTGGGCCTTAACTGTAATATCAGTTGATCCAGGTTGTATTTCACATGATTTATTAAATCCTTCAGTAAAGTCACCACTGTCATAGGGAGCAACACGTTTCCCATCAGGTCCTGTACACTTTACATAGAATCTTGCAATATATGCTCCTCCATTTTTCACACTGATATAGCCACCAGACATTTTTAACTTAAACCACTTATAAGTAACTTGTATAATACACACCTTTCAGTATAACAGTTACTTTTCTACAAGCTATAGCTAGCTAGTGGCTTTTATAGAACTTACACAATGGGTGTGTCATGGCTTATGATCATGTGAGCTTGTGCATAAAATTTACTCATGAAAAACCATGGCTTTTCCTTGTTTGGCAATATAATGCATACAGTGATTTCTTCGAAGTGTGTGCTTTCTTAGAATGAAGTCCTATTCATGTATGTGGCGATGGTCAGCTGAGTGAAAAATCGGTTAAGTTGAATAAAATTATTACACTCTGTTTACAGTTGCCAGCTAGCTAGTAGACTGTACATATTGAAAGAGGTTTCCAAACTCTGTGAAAATAATAACTGAGGGTATCTACAAAGGATAGCTAACTATTAATGGTGACTGTATCAAAAGTGCAGGAATCCAGTCTATTCAAATGGCCAGTTTAAGACCAATAATAGCAGTCCTATACTGATATCAAAATAATAGCAGCCTGTCCAATAACAAAGTAATTATGTACGTATAATTATATTGATAACTTGCATCATTATGCATGGTCACTGGTACATTGCTACCAACCAGTTTGGCTACCAGTTAAGTAGCTATAGCTATATATAAAACTCATGCATTTTACTTTGTATAAATAACAACTTTGCCACATTGGGTATAATATTATACTATATAGCTAACTAGCTACGTATGTACGTAGCTACGTATAAGATTGTTTTGGTACCGCAACAAACCAATCAGTTAGATAATTTACTCATTCAATTCCATAATGCATTATCTTTTCTCATATACATAACACACATGTTCAAACTTAATAATGTGACCTGGCATGAAAAATAGGGCTAATGTGCATAAAAAGTTTGGCCACGTGTCTGGATTTAAAATTAAATGACTTGTTCTATTAATGTAGGAGACTAACACAATTTTCAACATTTTATACAGCTTTTAATATGCATGCAGGGAATCTCATGCAGTTTACATGCATGGCATGCAGATATATTAGCCACACCCAGAGTATATTCACTTGTCCACAAAAATAGGTATCCATGCAATATGGAAAGTCACCAAAAGGTAAATTTCCAATACATCATTTAACTTAAGATTTTTGTTTTTATGTAGAGTGTCATAGCTGTGGATAATTATAGCTATATGATACTACCAATGAACCATGACCTTTTTGTTATGAATATTAAAGATACATGGAGTCTACTAGACTGCGGGTTGCTAATAGAATGTGACACCAATGAGAACTCAAATATCAAAACTACTAAGTAGGTTCATTCAATTTCATCATATGGCTGTGCTAAAGTACATTACAATTTAGTTCTCAACCTTTGAACATAATAATTATTTACCATGTCCTGAATAAATGCAAATTCAACACTGTTGTGATAGCTACGTAACTAACAAACAAATGCTTATCATAGTTTTGCTCGCATGATTTACGTACTTACAAATAGATATGAGTACATGTTGCCACTGAATTACATATGTTATGAATATTAATCTTAGCTATGTACGTATGTAGAGGTGTAGGAAGATGTTTCAGTTAAGCCGGGGTGCCCTGCTATTGATAATTATGGTAATGAGGCAGCCAGGCTATAGTTTCTGAGGGCAAGCACAAATATTTATGGGTGCCCAAGCACCCATGGCTCCCATGCTTCCTACACCCTTGGTATGTGGAGTCTACTCTACTGGTTGCCAGGATATATGATATGCATGACAGCTTGCCAATGGACACTTTTCAATACAATAAAATTACTTCATATTATATTATACATTATCTGTGACCAATTTCTTTGTAATGCTTCCTTTCTTAGAATCTCTTAATGACTAATAACTAGCTCACTATCATTTGAATAAAATAATTATAATATACATATTTGCATATACCTAAGCCAACATGACCACTATAACATTGCTTGAAAATTTAATGGTGTGACTAATAATATACATAGCCACAAGATGTATTGAAACTGAAAGTTATCTATGTACTCTACATGTATGTACCTAAGATTAAAAATATAACCGATAGCTATCACCATGTTAAATTCAGCATATGCCAATAAAGAGCAACAATGTAAATTTTTAGTTGATTCAGTTAATTCAGTAGCCAGTATACAGTGTCAAACCTATCACCTTATTATAAAATATCATGCCATGAATTATTGAACTAAAAATAAAACCAGTTTATTGTCACATGTCTGGTAGGCTTAAGTTAAGCCAATCATGTCAACATACGTACATAGCTAATTTAGCTATACATAATGTAAAGTGTAACTATATTAATTGTATTGAAAACAACATTGTGTTCATTAGGAAGTTGTCATGCACATCATTGTTATTAGCTAATTTATGATATGTTGGCAATCAATACAGTAGACTCCATGTAATTCGTAACAAAAATGATCACAGTTCAGTGGTGGTTTGTACTCATCCGTAGCAAAACCCTCAGGTTAAATAATTTCATTGAGTGTTGCTATAATGTAGCTAGTATACACCCATAGTAATCTGATGCCTGAGTTATAGCTACGTACATATCATGCACATATATATGTGTAGTATACATGCATGCATTCAAATTCATAACTGATATACGTATATGTGTAGTATTGTGTACATCTAATTGAGACACATATGTATTATAAAAAGCCATTAATGTTTTTATAGAAGTTGGCTAGCTTTTTCAAGAGATTTGATAAGTTTGCCTGGCACAGTATTAGCTTTATACGTATATAGTCCTTGAAAACTTGGTAGTGGCTTGTAGTTGAATGTTACAGTACATAGGTAAGTACGTAGCTATCGATGTACGTGTATACACTTATGTGAATACATGCTTATGCACTGTAACTATATAATATTATTAGCAATTACGCTGTAATTGTTCTAGTGGTTTTTATAGAACTACACAATGGCGATTATTACATGCACATGAGCTTGCACAAAAGAAATATTGATGAGAAACTACTTTTCCTTTTTCGACAATATATTTATTGTAGAGGTGATTTCTTTGTTAATTAGATATTGATGCGTATGGCCACATTGGCCAGAGATTTATACTTTGACTTAGATTGTAGACTACAGCTACACTTTGGAAAGTGTCCTTCCAACTCTGTGAAATAATATGACAGCGGAACAATTATACGTATCTACATAGCTACAAAGGAGGTTGTTATCAGTAACTGAAATTAATGTACCAAAAGCCCCAAGTACAGTAGCTAGATTTGAAAACACTTAATAAGTAAAGTACAAAATTATAAGGAATTTTATCAAGTAGCTAGCTACAAATACAAGTAGCTACTCCTGCAGAAGTTAAAAAGCACTTAATACTTAATAATTTATGTAAAGTACAAGTACATTTGTAAGTACATTGTAATTTTGTTATGAATATTAGTATTGTCACATAGAGTCTACTATACTGGTTCCCAACATATCATAAATTAGCTATGTAATAATATTAGTATGCATGACTGCTTGCTAACAGACACTTTTCAATGCAATTAATACACCATAACTAAATACTTTGAAATGCTTAATTTCTTAAGAATTTTAGCAATTGGTCATAGCTAGCTACATAGCTTACATAAGAAATAAATGGGTATGTAAATATAATTAGCTTACAGAAACAGTGTGTTGGTCTAAGCATTTTGTAGATGAGTTCAAGCTAAAGTCATATTAATTATGTATTACTGCTTATTCAATTCTACTCAAGTGGCATACACCGGCATCAGTTTCCTTGGCCACAACCAAGCTTGAAATGTATCTATGTGACCATATGCAAATTGCTTCAGTTGCTAGCTACTTGTTTAGAGCCAAAAAGTTCACATGAAAGTAAATTTCACACTTTGCTAGTGCCATGCGCCCATGTTAAAATGCTGATCTCCCAATGTCCTACAGATCAGGATCAGGCAAGAAGAGAGTACGTATGTGTACATGCATAAAGAATTTTTGATAAATTTATACTCTACTATTTGGACAAGCCATTCTTTTATGGCGGAGTGGAAAACTATGTACAAGAATATATGTACATTGATAGGTAGTTACTTACCTACTTATACTGTAACATTCAAGTACGTAACTACAATTTAAGCCACTGCCAAGTTTTCAAGGACTGAAATATTGTGCTAGGCAAACTTATCACATCTCTTGAAAAAGCTAGCCAGCTTCTATAAAAAAATGCATGGCTTTTTATAGTAATAGCATTTGACATTTGATTGCATTTAAAGTATTGCTTGTTTTGGTACTGACTATAGTGCTGATAAATCAACAAAACCAGCAAAAGGTATATATGTATGCATCAGTTGGTTGGTAGTTATTCGTAAGAAAATAAATGTTAGGTACAAAGAGTTTGGTCATTGATGATGATATTATATAAAGTCCATTAGCCAGCTGTCATGCATAATTGTTTATGATAATCCTGGCAATAAGTCTAGTAGACTCCATATAACATTAACATTAATAAAAGGTCATAGTTGACATACATAGCTAATCATGTTGAGTAGCTATAGCTAAGTATAATGCCAGCATAAAAGGATTTTATTCTATTGGTAGATAGCTAAAGAATGATATAATAATAATAAAGTGCAACAACATTAGCTACGTAACTACGTATATTGAAATACAATATATTGTGTTCATTCATGCATATCATTGTAATATTCATAACAAAATGATCACAGTTCACTGAGTGGTGGCATGTACTCATCCATAGCAATTAATGATAAATAAAAACCCTCAGGTTAAATAATTTTATTGAGTTTTGCTATAGCTATGTAGTATATACCTGCTACTATTATTACTATATAAAGCCATGCATATTTTTAGAAGCTGGCTAGCTTTTTCAAGAGATATGAATCATGTGATAAGTTTGCCTGGCACAATATTTTAGTCTCAGTGGCTTGTGGTTGAATGTTACAGTATGTAAATGTTACAGTATGTAGCCTATAATGTACGTATTATGTAGGTATGTAAGTATAGCTATCGATGTACATATATTACGTATATTCTAGTACATAGTTTTTAACTCCATCATGAAAGAACATCTGTCCAAATGGTAGAGTATAAATTTATCAATCAACAATCATGACTATCTATTGTGAATATGCACACATGCTACTCTCTTTTTGCCCGATCCTGATTTGTGGGACATTAGGAGATCAACATTTTAACATGTTAGTAAAGTGTGAAATTTACTTTCATGTGAACTGTTTTGCTCTAAATCAGTAGCAACTGAAGCAATTTGCATATGGTCAGAAAGATACATTTTCAAGCTTGGTTGTGGCCAAAGAAACTGTTGATGGCAAAATGACTGTGTATGCAATTTTGAGTAGAATATGCAATATTATGACTGTGGCTTTACCCTGAACTCATCATTGATCAAAATTAGATCAACACACTGTCTCTGTAAGCTAATTGTATTTATATACCCATTTATTTCTTATCCATGCTCAATTGCTAGTCATTGAAAATTCTAAGAAAGTAGGCATTTCAGAGAAATTGGTTAAGGTGTAAAATATTTATTGCATTGAAAGGTGTCCATTAGCAAGCTGTCATGCATATTAATATTATTAGCTACATACGTAGCTAATTCATGATATCTTGGGAACCAGTATAATAGACTCCATGTGACGATAATAATATTCATAACAAAATTACAATGTACTTACAATCTTATTAACACATACGTATATATGATGACTTTTAATCTTTGCATAAGTATTAAGTATTTCTTAATGAAGCTGATCATACACAATTAACAAAGAAAACACTCCTACAACAAATGCATTAGCTGGCTAGCTATATGGCCAAACAAGGATAAGTGGCTTCTCATCAATTACTTCTTTTACACAAGCTCACGTAATAATCACTATTTTGTACTTTTATAATAACCACTAAAATTTAGCGTAACTACTACATTGAAGCTGTGTAGTTAAACAAGTGAAGGATTTAGGTTTAAAGGTGGCTTTATCATTGTGGATAATATTGCATCATATATAATTGAAGGTTGAGTATACAGGAACTGATGAGAAGCATGTTGCCTATGACAGTGGTGACCTTACTGAAGGAGTTAGGAAGTTGGATACCGATTTAAAAGACACTACTGGATTCATTATAATGAATTAGCTACGTATTTAACTGAATCAATTTTCTTAACTAAAAGTTTGCATTATTACTATATTATTGGCATATGCTAATTCTTAAAATGGTTCATGGTATGTAGCTAGCTAGCTATCGGTGTTATTTTTGGTTCAATAATCTTATGTACGTATATAGCTACATACGTAGATAACTTTCAGTTTCAATACATAGTCATATGCATCTTGTTACACCATTAAATTTTCAAGCCATATGTATGCTATAGTGGTCATGTTGGCGTGGGTATGTGCACACACATTTATTTCTTATGTAAGCTCCATACGCACAGTGTATATTTATGCTATATTTTATTCAAATGGTAGCCAGTCTAAGAAAGAAGCCACTGGGCATGCATGCATCTCCCATATATCACTGCAGGAGTTGTTGACAACAATTCAGCTGAACAGCAGTGGTATTTCCTATTAATTTATGATTAGTCTAAGGGTTGGAGCTACTTAAATTGAAACACAAAAGACATGGTTCATACGTACTTCATAGAGGTGTTTAAGTTGTAAGAATACCCCTGAGGTGCAATATGCACAAACCTGTGTGAGCACCAAATGGGTAGGTATAAACAATGGACTTGAGGATCAAGGACCAGGGGACTCAAATATCTTTCTGTGTTTTAATAAACCAAGGCCTGCACAAGGTGGCCATGGCTCCCTATCATATTACTATCCAGTTTCTCTTAAGTTACATTTTCTTAGTACACATGGCTATAATCATTATTACTGTACTTTATACCTATGTACGTAGCTATATATATATAGTGTGGGAACAAGTGAAGTTATTAAATCTGTGAACTTGCAAGGTTCCTTGGGTCCCCTGGTCCTGGGTCCACTGTTTATACCTACACGCACCAAATACCCTCTAATGAGACTTGAGGAACGTGCATATGCTTATGTCAGTGACAATGAAACCACCAGTTCAAATGTGAATAGGGGAATTAGGATGACTTCAACAAGTGAGCAACCTTCATGATCAGGGAATAATCCTTGTACATATACATATGTAGATAGCCACTATAGGGAGTCTGGAGCAAAAGTAGAATGTGTGACCTATGTACTATACCATCTATTACAACATAAAACCCTGTTTGATTTCCATTGTTTGTATAAGCCTCTCATGATGTTATATTCTTTGTAATACTGAGCCCAATAAGTGGGCATGAAAAAACTTATGAAACTAGATTAAATTTAAAAAATTTCAATTTCAAAAAAGGGAATAGCTAGGGATCAAAAATGCTACCTAGAAATCAGCAACCTAGTACTAGGGATCAAAGGTTAAAGATCAAATAAGTATAGTCTTGCATGGCCAGACTCTCTATACAGACACACCTGCACATAGAAAATCTCAATAAACATAATTTATAATTGCTCTAATGTTTAAAGAATAAAAGGGATACAAAGTCAAAGCATACCTAAATTCCTAAAACTAATAATCACTACAAAATAACTACAATAAAGTCTGGATAGTCAGTTTGATCCATCACAATCTACTTCAGCTCACGGTAGTAGGGGTCAAGGGTTGTTCCAAGCAATTCAAATTCTTTGCTCACCACAGTAGGGTATTCCTTGATAAATATATCTGACCAGTATCCAGGGAAGACCATCTCTTGGGCCTTAACTGTAATATTAGTTGATCCGGGTTGTATTTCACATGATTTATTAAATCCTTCAGTAAAGTCACCACTGTCATAGGGAGCAACACGTTTCCCATCAGGTCCTGTACACTTTACATAGAATCTTGCAATATATGCTCCTCTATTTTCCACACTGATATAGCCACCAGACATTTTTAACTTAAACCACTTATAAGTAACTTGTATAATACACACCTTTCAGTATAACAGTTACTTTTTCTACAAGCTATAGCTAGCTAGTGGCTTTTATAGAACTTACACAATGGGTGTGTCATGGCTTATGATCATGTGAGCTTGTGCAAAAAGTTCACTCATGAGAAACCATGTGGCTTTTCCTTGTTTGGCAATATAATGCATACAGTGATTTCTTCGAAGTGTGTGCTTTCTTAGAATGAATGTTATATCCTATTCACGTATGTGGCGATAGTCAGCTGAGTGAAAAATCGGTTAAGTTGAATAAAATTATTACACTCTGTTTACAGTTGCCAGCTAGCTATAGTAGATTGTACATTTTGAAAGAGGTTTCCAAACTCTGTGAAATAATAACTGAGGGTATCTACAAAGGATAGCTAACTATTAATGGAGACTGTACCAAAAGCGCAGGAATCCAGTCTATACTCAAATGGCCAGTTTAAGACCAATAATAGCAGTCCTATACTGATATCAAAATAATAGCAGCCTGTCCAATAACAAAGTAATTATGTACGTATAATTATATTGATAACTTGCATCATTATGCATGGTCACTGGTACATTGCTACCAACCAGTTTGGCTACCAGTTAAGTAGTTATATATAAAACTCATGGTTGCCTATTGATCATGGTGTGCTTGTACTTACATGGCTACATATCCAACAGGACCCAACAAGCTGGCAGGGCACAACCTGCGTGGGCCTACTTATATAATGGACCCAGTATAATGCCCTACCAGTAGGCCCTTGACAGTGATGACTTTACTGAAACATTTAGGAAATCATGTGAAATACAAGAGTAGCATGTATGTGTACATTCATAAAGAATTTTTGATAAATTTATACTGTACCATTTGGAACAAGTCATTGTTTTATGATGAACTATGTACAAGAATGTACTTACATCGATAACTACTTACGTACCTATGTATGTGACCGGGCCTGCAAAAATCAACCATCTAGTCACACAAAAATCATCTGGTTTATTGAAATACATATCTTATCATAACTTGTGCTCTATTTATACTAACAAACTAAAATGTTTACCACAGATGCACAATTTAGAGGATCTTTTACAGAATGAAAATACTCCTTTTAAAACTGATCATGAAGATAATCATGAATACCTAACTAGGAGTAATCTGTGCTCACATGGTTGATTTTTGCAGACTTGGTCACATTACCCATATATTAAGTGTTAAGCATAACTGAGCCCCTTTTATATTTTGTTTGTTGAGGTAAAATTATGTGCTCCCAAAGGGGGTAATCCCCCTCCTACACCACTATAATGCTATCTCATTATATAGGTACCTGTACATGTGAAGAAGGATTAATTGTATAGGGAGTTCAAGTAGAAGTTATACCAACATAGCTACCTTGTATTGATATAAACATTACTATAGCTACATTTTAAAGCTTCAGTTCATAAATCTATTCTACCTGCCTTGTTTATGAAAACATTCATACTATATTCATTCATCTACACATTTCTTTGACTAAGTTTTGCATTATTGTATTCTTATGCTTTTATTAAGTATAAATCCCATTTATTCAAAACTACACACTCTTCTACATGCAAAAGGAAGTAATTTATGGGATAATATGCTAAGACCGAGCACAGCCTTGGGACATGGCCAGACTCTCTATGCAGACACACCTGCACACAGAAAATCTCAATAAATATAATTTATAATTGCTATATGTTTAAAGAATAAAAGGGATACAAAGTCAAAGCATAAGCCCCTTAACTTGTATATAGCTACAGACCTTTCAGTATAACACTTTTTCTACAAGCTAGTGGCTTTTATATAAAACTTACACAATGGGTGTGTCATGACTTATGATCATGTGAGCTTGTGCAAAAGAAAATATTGATGAGAAACCACTTTCCTTGTTTGGCAATACAGCTAATGCTTCATTTACGTAACATTAATTTTATTAAAGGAGTGATTTCTTTGAAATGTGTGCTTACTTAGAATTAAAAAAATTATTAGCTATTGATGTCATATGTGGTTATGGATGGCCAGCTGCATGAGTGACAGATTGGTTGAGATCATGAAAACCACTTTTCTTTTCTCAAGAATAAAATTTGGAACAAAGCTATGGTAAAAGTTCTTTTGTCTTTACTAAGTAAATTAAAGTTGTTATCAATATTTAATTTGCGTATAACATAGTACATAATTCACTAAGTTCAAAAGGTCAGGAACTACATACATAGCTACATACGTAGCTGATTATAAATCACAGTTATATAATTATGATGTCAGTTAACTACAGCAATGGTAATCTGTATTTCAAGGCATTAGCTAATCATTCTCTGTAGATGCCATTATCTCTCAGTTGTTATGGCACAACCTCTTTCCAAAACTGTAGCTACATGTAGTCTACTATGTAGCTAGCAAATGTAGTGACTCGATTATATACATATATAACAGTTATGAGCTTTCACGTAGTGCATCAATTTATATATGGATGTATATAATGTGTATTGTAATTATATAAAAATTATTTAACTCATCATTATTGTTCACATATGTAGCTTGTGACTATGGGTGAGTAAGTACATATACTATGAACCTTTCGTTTAAATATTAGACTGGTTGCCAGGATATACGTATCATAAATTAGTTAATAATGATGATACCCACACATGACAGCTTGCTAATGTAGATAAATGACAGTGTACAGTAGGATGATAACCACCTTATTAATATAGTGATTAGAACCCCCTCAATGTCATTTATCACACCATTTAGTGTGGTATGCACGCTTCATTTTTTACAGTGTAATTTTATTTATGTATCTTGAGAAAAGAAAACTTGTTTCACAATGTGACTTGGTTATGTACATAGATCATTAAATGTAACAGTTATGAGCTTTAATGCACATACATATGTATGTTCTACCTTTAATCAGCACATCAGATTAAATGTGGATGTATATTACTATATAGCCATATACGTAGCAACGTGTAATAAAAATATTTAACCTGAGGTTATTGTGGCTATGGATGAGTAAGTGCTGAACTATGACCTTCTGTTTTGAACATTAATTAAATTTCCAAACTGTATGACTAATAAGATGTAGCTATTGAGAGCTATATTCGTTACACCTCAGTCATATTATAAGTGCTTCGCTTGTATGGAGAGTGGGTAGAAGGTCTGAGGCTGCAGCATCCAGATCAATCACATGCAGCAAGGCTCCGAATGGGGATGAAATACCAACCACCTAATTAAGCTAGGGTGGATCAGCTTGTATGGCA
This sequence comes from Spongia lamella, assembly GCA_963930835.1. Taxonomy (NCBI): domain Eukaryota; kingdom Metazoa; phylum Porifera; class Demospongiae; order Dictyoceratida; family Spongiidae; genus Spongia; species Spongia lamella. The sequence continues at coordinate 2,091,010 of OZ005752.1, read as the reverse complement.
TGGTCATCCCCAGATCGAAGTTTTGCTAAGATGAACATGACCACCAGGGCACCATCTATTCCTTGGTAGTCACGTGGTCATGTATCCAATCACGTTAGTTCACGTGATTAACAAAAGATTGGCTACAGCACCCAGACAACCCATTACTCCATTCCTATAATAATATAGCTAGCTAGCTGTATATAGCTCCATACCTTAGTATCTCAGGGTATAGTGTCAACCGATAACCAGTATAATGCAAATTATGCATGCAGCTGTAGTAAATTTATTTGATCAGAAGTACGTATTTGATCCAATTATCAGTAACCATTATACCCACTTTTGTTTGTAAGCCTATACCATAGCTACTGCTATGTTAGAACGATTAAGTGATCTCTGTGATGTGACTGTTATATTAGGGTATTACTGGCATGTGAAATGAGCTGGGTCTTAAAATTGGTATATACTAGCTATGTGTTTCATTTATAGTTTAACTAATTTGCTGTGTAGACCTATGTCTTAGCCTCTCACTTGGTAAAATGAGGATATAATTATGTAGATGTACATGGTGTGTAGTGCACTGAGCCTACAGCTACGCATATATAGCAGTAATATTTGGCTAGGCATACATGCACACATGATCATGACTACACCAAATTACAGCTCACAATATGTCTGGTCATTTAGCTAGGCAGAGCTAATGATTGATATAGCTACTCATCCTGTTCTGAGGGCTAGATCTGGTACTGCCAGTGTTAGTGACAAAGATGCTATCACTCTCTCCCATCTGCCTAATGTTTGAATGGCTGAGTCTTCTCACTCTACGACTGCTGCTGCCCCTATAGAGAAGCTGTGACCTGCATAATCCAATAGTGATGTGTCGGTACGCATAATTTGAAACCAATGTTAACTGCACAAATCTTTTGTTATAAAAGGCTGTTGTATTGGGTGCTTTTAGCCACCTATTATGCTTATGATAATTGGCAGGTACGTACCTTCATCAAGGATCGGCATCAGTATCGATATTAAATTTTAATATCTAACCAATACTGAACAATATTATGGCTACTAGCTATCAACCTCTGCTTTCCATTTTAGAATAGCAATTTGATGTGGATGGTAGCACGTGCTTCTGCATCCTCAATTCCTGCTGCAGGTATTCTGAGTTTACTACTGTGTACTTTGTCATGATGTTAGCAGCCAATAGTAGGTGAACCAATTTAGTAACCTGAAGACCCAAGGCTGTAGTGCCACCGTGCTCGGGTGCTACTAAGAGCCTGAGGGTTACTAAATCACTTAGTTCCCCGTAGGTCGTAGCGTTAAAGTTATTTAGACTACACTGAATGAGAATCATATGGCAATACCTTCAAACACCATTATAAGCATGGAAGCTAGGGCTATTTATTGAATTTCTGAGCAAAAAGTTTTCAAAGTTTCTATGATACCCACTTGACAACTAATACTAGTGTATCTGTGATGATGTAAACTTCATGCGTAGTAAGTTAAAGAAGACTACAAGGAACAAACTGAAGGTTGTGCTACCAGCTACATATCTACATAGTAAGAATGAAAGATTAGTTTGTACATGTCTGTACCAGGAAGTATAGTCAAAATTTTTGATGGTTGGTTGTGCCCGTGCAGTAAAATCTTATATCTATGTACCCATATTTTGTCTGCCAGTCTACTACCATAGCTTTAGGAATGCGGTTCCAGATTTTTCTAATATAAAAGCAAGCAACCTTCATGTATCCTATCTGCCATGGCGTTTTGTTTTATCATTCATTGTTTCTCTTTTTGCTACAGGAAGGTGCGAACTGAATAAAATGGTGTTGTAGACACCATTTTATTCATTGACAACTTTATTGGCTGTATAAAACTGATGCTGTCCTCGACACTAATAACACTGTTACACAAATGAAGCAAAAAAGATTAGTTACATCATGTATATTCTACATACAAAATTATAGGTATGTGGCATGTACGTAATTCACACAATAGTACACGTAACATTTCTTGTTCTTAAGTACTTGATCAGTACTTTCTTGTTCAATTGTCATTACAAAATCACAAGAACTTGTCTTTTTAATAGCCATTGGACCTTAATCCTGCATGGAAACAGTAGCTATAGCGGGGTGGTTTTAACCTAAATGAAGCACATCATTCTTTAAAATGCCTTTTGTAACCATGATTAGCTACTCAACAAAATATTCCTTAATGCTGTAAGGACATTTAATCTCTAGTAGGGCTGAGCAATTATCGTGATAGTACTCGCTATTGTGATAGTGTGGGACTATTCATAAATATGATACTAGACTGCCTTACCATTTGAATAGTAATTTCATAGGATACTTTCCAGTTTGACTGATATAAATAGTAACCTAAATCCATCAAGATTTACAATAGTGAGTTGCGAGGCCAAGAAGAAGCACAGCAATGTGACCACTGATTGAGTTATTTACATGTACGTAGCACTGCCCTCAAACTCGCAAATGCTCTAGCTAAGCCGCCATGAAAGCTATCGCTTAGTTATCACAGACCCACAATGTTCTTATATACATGTATGATCAACTACGTAGATTAAATTTAAAAATTTTCAATTTCAAAAAAGGGAATAGGGATCAAAAATGCTACTAGAAATCAGCCTATGGGTCAAACATTGCAATGAATGTCAAAAAGAAACCCTCCTCAACCACAGCTGTCACTGCCTGTCAGCCTCTTTGGGAAAAATAAAACTACTCATCCCTTCAAAAGAATTTCATGGGGCATCATGGGACCACTATCAGTGATACTACAAGGAAACCAGTACATTCTTGTTGTAATTGAAAGCCTTTCCTATTATCAACACAACTGCTACCACATTAGCTACTATGCTGATGAATGATGCTGTGTGCTGTTTTGGTGTCCCTATGTATAACAATCAATTGCAAGCTGCTTAGCTAAGTGTTGTAGTTCAGGAACTTTGTCTTCTGCTTACCACCCAGAAGGGTTACGCTTTGTCTTCTGCTTACCACTCAATTGGTTGGTAGCTAGTCATTATAGAAATTCTAAGAAAGCAAGCATTTCAAAGAACCTGATATAAAGTGTAACAATTCCATACAAGTTGTCATGAATACCATTATTATTAGCCATATCCTGGAAACCAGTAGTCTAGACTTCCTAATATTCATATAACAAAGTACGTGCATGGTCATAGTTCAGTGGTTTGTAGTATTTACTCTAGATCTAGCAATATGTACATGTATAGCTATGATATGAATACGTTAAATAAGAAACACACGTACATAAATCACGGTGACATAGTTGGTAAAAAGAAAGAGCAAACCTATGCAGACAGCCATATGGTAAGCATTAATTTTGTTTGTTAGTAAATTGGAAATTAACCCTACTATAGTCTAATGTACTATATATCAGTTATTGCCAGAGCAATGGCTATTGAGTGTACCCTTTAACCCGCATATTCTTTTAAAACGCAATAATACCCGAATAAGGCTTTCAAAGGAATGGTGTGAAAAAGCCGTGGAATGGTGTGAAAACGCAAGCGCTATATATTACATATGAAACTAATCTACAACTTATAACCTTTCTAGCCATATAAAAACTTACAAGATATGTTAAAGAACTCGCTAGTTATGAAGGAAAGAAGCAGCGCGCATTCTTTTCGCCGTCGTAATTCACCGCACGGCCGCCATTTTTTTTTGATCACGGTAACCGAAACTTTTTTAGATGCAGAATCACGTGAGGAACAAGATGGTCGAAACTATTTTTTGATGGGGGCCACGGCAGCTTAGTTATGGTCGTTTTAACAACAAGATGTAGCATAAAAGAGAGTAAAGATGATTATTTTGTATCTTCTTCGTCCTTCAAGCTGCTCCTGAAGAAGACGCTTTTAACGGAGCTTCCTGCCGACTTGATGGTTCCAATCGGACTATAATGGTGAACAAAACAATACAAAAACTATTATTCTAGGCCTGTTAGGATTGAAACTATGGGAGTTTGTTTGGTTGCGTGTGTGCTTACCAGTATACCGGCGATTGCGGGTTAAAGGGTTAACACCATAACACATCAGCAATTTCTTTTATAAGTCAAAGCTTTCTTGAAGTCTTTGGTGGGAAAGAAGCCAGTTATATCACAGTAGTTGTAGGATATCTTTGTTATTAACACCTTCACCTCGGACTCGTGTAATAACAAAGATATCCTACTCCTACTGTGATAAAACTATAGCTTAAATTACATAAGAAAGTATAGCTAAATGAACATGTAACTACAGTTAGCTTACAGAAACTAATACTTGATCAAATGAAATCAAAGGAGATCAAAGTCATATTTTCCTTGAAGTGGTATGCACAGCAAAGGTAATTAACTTGTATTGTCATATATGTATGTTATGTGTTTGCTTATTTGCGTGGGCATTACCTTTTTGACCATGCGAAAATAGCCTCAGTTGCCATGCAAAGAGAGTTGACATTAAAGCATGCAAGTAACACCTTACCAGTAGCTAGCCACCGCATGGTAAAATCAACAGATCAGGAAGAGAGCGGCATGTAGGCACGCACTAACCACTGTAGTATGGCTTAAAAATTTACAAACAGTGTGACTAAAAAGATGCATTGGAAGATACGTATAGTTGTTATAAAGCTATATCACCTTATTATTATACCATGTAGCTAAGATTAATTATATTCAGTATTGAACTAAAAATGAAACCAGTTTATTGCCCATGTTTGGTAGGCTTAAGCCATGGCAACATAGCTAATTATGCTGAGTAGCTATAGCTAATAGGGTCCAAGTATAATGCCAGCATAAAAGGATTTTATTCAATTGGTAGATATAGCTATTATATAGTCATTAAAGAATGCCATATAATAAAGCATAACAACATTAATTGTATTGAAATACAATTTATTGAGTTCATTAAAAAGTTGTCGTGTATATCCCATTGTTATTAGCTAATTTATGATATCCTGGCAATCAATACAGTAAGAGACTCCATGTAATTCATAACAAAAATGACGATAGCTAGTCAGTGGTGGCATGTAGCTATACCCATCTGTAGCAATTAATGATAAATAAAAACCCTCAGGTTAAATAATTCATTTCTACATGTAGCATATACATCCACAGATAATCCTATGTGCTGAGTTATAGCTAGCTACATGCTATTAAAGATCATGCACATACGTATGTATACATGCATATATATACATTTAGTTCATAACTGATATGTACATCTAATTAGCTATGTATGGAGAGCAAAGCTATGCTAAATTGAAACTGCTATCAACAATTTCTTAGAATATGCATATAATCAAAGGTTGGGGATTAAAATTAAAAATTATTTTTTTAAATTATGAAACATGTAGATAGCTACGTACCAATGCTATCATACTATAATGAACACTGAACTTGACACTGAAACTTCTAATTTAAAGTAGATAGCTACGTAGCTAACTTGCTGCAATGAAGTAAACTCTTATGCATATAGCTACCTGTCTACACAATTTTAGTGAATAGTATAAGAAGCTATCTGTATGTTATAATTTAACATAAAACATTAGGTAGCTATGTAGCTATTTTCTGCAGTTTTATGTCCCTTCGGTTGGCACAAAGTGGGCAGTATTTTTGCTCATATACATACACTATGTCTCACAATACCAATACACCTTATATATGAGACACATACGTGCTATGCATATAATTATATAGAAGTTGGTTAGCTTTTTCAAGAGATAGGAAAAGGCACAATTGGGGAAAGGAAAGGCACAAACTTTGCCAGTCACAATATTTCAGTCTCAGTGGAATGTTACAGTATGTAGGTAAGTAGCTATCGTTACAAATACATTCTTGTACATACTTTTCACTCCACTGTGAAAGAACAGCTGGTCAAAATGGTAGAGTATAAATTTATCAATTTACTATTTATTATGAAAATTCTTTATGCACACATGCTACTCTCTTCTTGCCTGGTCCTGATCTGTGGGACATTAGGAGATCAACATTTTAACCTATTAGTTTATATATGCCACTTCAAGTGGAATAAGCAATGTTATGACTTTGGTTTTACCCTGAACTTATCTACAAAATGCTTTGATTAGAATTAGACCAACACACTGTCTCTGTAAGCTAATTGTATTTTACATGCATATATATATGACTGCAGTATTATAATTACATAAGCCAGATTGTCATAGTAGCTATGTATGTCAATGGTTACATATACATAACCACACAAGTCATATGTAGACTACACATATATCCATATATAGGTAGAATTCATTGTAAATGTTACCTATCTTACCTAGGCTTGCTGTTTATAGCTGTGGTAATGTTGCAAATTACGTAGCTAGCTACGTAGTTTCCAACATTTTGAACTTCGTGAATTAGCTAGCCACGTATGTACCATGTCATCCATAGCAATTACTCAGTAAAGATAACAAAACAATTTTTACCATAGCTTTGCTCCAAGTGCGATTGAGAAAAGAAAAATGATTAATGGTTTCATAACATGACTTTATACATAGCTACATAGATCATTAAATGTTATGGTTAGTTATGAGCTTATCACTACCAATTGTGTTTGCTATGAAAAAGCTACGTATTATATTTCCATGAATTTTCAAATGTACCCTATGAAAATCATGTCATGGGAATTTCAAGGTACCTTTGCCATGAAATGCCCATGAAATCAGTTGGCAAAAAATTTCATGGAGTTCTGTACCCTTGAAAACCCCGTGTAAATGATAGCAAGAGTCCATAATAGAGATAGGGTGTAGCTATGTATATGTGAGTATGTAATAGTTATGTATATATGTGTAGCTTTAGTCACTGAATTAGCAAGAAAGTAGATATCTCATATGTACATACAAATAATAATGCATCAGCTCTTTATATTTTGAAGACTAACAAAACACCCACTATCACTTACAACAGGAACATATAAAAATAATTATGGTTGCCATTGGTGCCACTCTTTCCAGGTGATTCCAGCCAAATACATCTGTAAAAGAAATGTAGTCATCTATAGCTACAATGTTAGCGTGTCTGGATAGTACTTGAGTGAGGCTATAGCTAATAGGAATTCAATGGATTACGGTCAAATTTTGCACACACAAATCAGCATACTAGATTATCTGTAGATGTATATATAGCAACATTAACACACATATGAAATTTATTTAACCTGGAGTTTTTGTTTACAGGGTAGATACGTAGGTAGCTTGTATCATGGCTATGGATGAGTGAGTATGTAGCTATCATGTAGCTACTACTGAACAATGAACGTTTTGGAGTCTACTAGACTGGTTACCATGTAGGATGTCATAAATTAGCTACGTACATAATAACAATGCATATGCATGACAACTTGCTAATGAATACAATGAATACAATAAATATCATATGCATATGTATCATCCATGACCAAATTCTTTGAAATGCTTTCTTTCTTAGAATTTCATCAATGACCAGCCAGCATATATTATACATAGCTTACATAATGGTATATTATTATAGTTTGTTTACAGAAACTGCATGTTTGGTCTAATTTTGTTCATAAGTTCAGGGTAAAACCAAAGCCGAAGTCATACCATAACAGTGAACTCATAGCTATGCTTATTCTCCCCTTAAGTGGTATAGTATACACAGCAAGTATAACTTGCAATATACGTATGTAGTGTACATTTCTTGTGTGTTTATTTAATAAAAATGCATCACTCTTTAGCTACCATATGCAAATTGCTTCAGTTGCTAAACATATTTTACTATGTTGGTAAGTTGCAAAATTTGGTTCTAAACCAGCAGCAACTGCATATGATCAGAGAGTATGTTTTAGTGACAAATAAACAAATACACAAACATACCTATATACATGAACTGAGACATGTGCAGGAGAATAAGTATAGCTATAGTATGGTGGATTTATGGAGAGTGCTGAGGGAGCTGGATTGCCACCCCCTCCCATGCCACCTTCAGGGACGGATCTAGGATTGTCTGAGAGGGGGTCTGAATACAGAGGCGTATCTCTGATAGAGAGGGTCTGGGGGCAGCCAACAGACACTATATAGGGTTTTTTGCTATTATGACACCAAAATCATATCTAATGCAAGAGTTAGAGTATATATAAGTAAATACAAAGAATTATTTAATTAAATATGAAGTAAGGGCATGGTGCATGGGTGCAACCCCTTGGAAGATGTAGGTTGTAAAGTGTTGAAATGACAAAATGACAAGAAATAATACATTCTAGTGTTTTTATACCAATACATCTTTCTTTTGGCTTCTTTGATTTATTTCTGGAGGAGGTTTTTGAGACCCCAAAGACCCTCTTGGATCCACCCCTGACATTTGGAAATCTTAGAACCTTGAAGTCATGCTATCATAGTAATAAAACACTAATTCCTTCATCAAGTGCATGTCATTTCTAACTTACGTATATATCAAACAACTTGTAGGCTCAACTTACCACATCCCTGGTCTGATATCTATGCTTCATTAGGTAGCTCCTCCAATAAATCTTATTTTTCAGCATGTGTAAATTAAAGCTACTTAACTATGTATCATGTATGTACGTAACTACTTAGCTATATGTTTTATGGCTGTCTTGCATTTTCGTAAATTTTTGTATTTTAAAAAATAAGACCCTATACCTTCTGGGGGGTGCACCCCAGACCCTCTGCTTCTTAGATCCACTACTGTGTTTAGCACTTCCCTTGCAAAAAATCCTGGATCTGCCTCTGGACTAGGGGTGGACATTATTGCCACTATGCAACATTAAAGTTTGTAATATATATCAATATCTTCACATGTCAATAATATATATACATGCATACATGCATATTGTAGAATATCATCACATAGTGTATAAATAATTATAAGGGCACACCTGCTACTTGTTAATAAACAACGATTTTCATAATATTCATAGACAGTTTAGCTACTTGTGTAGCACGAATATGATGCCTACTTCTATTTATTATAGTGAATATTCCACTACAATATATTGCCACAATACACACACACACACACACATATATAGCTACACACAAAATGGACAGATACACATTTCACTGCTGAATGTATTAAAGTTACGTTTTTATGAGTAGTTTAATATGAATTTTTCAATTTACAGGTAGTTGCCTAATTCTCAGAAAAATCATTATGAACTTGAATGGTTGCACTGATGGTAGCTATAAAAACAGCAGCTCTGTCAAGATAGACACAAACTGATTGCATTTCAAATCATCTGGTAGCTATAGCTATATTTTGCTGCTGTGTCTTAATTACAATCACTAGCTATACTGTTAGTACACTGAAAATGGCTACTAAAAGTGAATTTATTATTACAATAGTTTGACTTTATGGCTAGCTACTGTTTTTTAGCTCTATCACTTGAAATCCAAAACGACTTTGATGAAATGCTCACCATTACTAACAAAGTTCCTGGATGCTCGGGTTGCTCCAAATCAAATATAAAGTTTCACCCTTCTGGTGATCAACAAGTAACTTCTAATGGAGGAAAGACAGATTTGATGGTAACTGTTAATTGTAATTTATACCATTAGCTACCACGTGACCTTCAAAAATAGAAGAATATATACATACAGATACTCAGCTATGATGTACTGACCACATAGTAACTAGTTACATGTGTAGTTACATAACCATATACTAAAATTAATGGCAATGCCATTTCAATGTAGATAACACTTGAAAGTGGAGAAACCTTGGATGCAAAATTTACATTTGGGTTTGTTATTGTGAAAGCTGACTGTGAGTCTAAATGGGACCAATATAAGGACCCTACATTTTCTGATGTAATTAGCAGCAACAAAACCAAACTTGCAATTGTAGCCTTTCCACCCAATATCCAAGGAGATACTGCAACACAAGTTATTCAGTGCAAAGAGCCATAACAGGCCCGGAGGAAGCAAAATGAAGTTGGTCAGGCCATATCAGGCATGCAAAATGCATACAAACCATAAAGTTCATGAAATTATTGTTTTATAATTTAGGCTGTTTTATTAGAGTATATACTTTGCCTATAGAAATGGTGACTGTTCTATTAGAGTATATTGATCTTTTTGTTCATATTTCTAGCCAAATGCTTTATATTAGCTTTTAGCCACCTAGTATGCTTACTTAAAGCATAATTGGCAAGTGCCTACTCCACCAAGGTTTTACACACAACCGAATGTTTTATTAACGTGACTGTTCAATTAGGGTATATCGACCTATAATGCTGAATTATTGGTCAGGCTCAAGCCTGACCAACCGGACCGGTTCCGTCGGCCTTGCGTAATGAAGAGGTTGCAATTAATTGTTGACAATTGGTAGTTTATTAGAGTAACTGAATGGCTAGGTTTTTTGCTAACTATTAGATTTTGTTTACATTTTGCTCATTTTCTAAAATATAATTACAATAGATAGTCAAGAGATATAGCTACATAGCTACATACATAGCTATATACGTACAATATATATACATATGTAGATTTATTGTATTTTGTGTGGGCGGATCAAAGGGTTTAACAGTGCTATAATTATATGCCATAAAGTGTCAGCAGGTAGTTATAGAACTGTGGTTGGGTAGTTATAGAACGATAGAGTAGTTATAGAATGGTAGCTCATTGACACTTTTCATCAAAGAAAACCATTTTATTCACACATCAGTAGTGCATGTAAAATACAATAAAACACTTAAAGCACTGCTGCTTTGTTTGTATGAAATATAAAACTCTTGGTGAGGGTCTCGTGACAAATATAGCACTCTGGCTTTGCCTCGTGCTATATTTGCCACTCGACTCTCACCTCGAGCTGTATATTTCATACAAACTGGCAGCAGTGCTTTAAGTAATACAGATAGATAGATAGATAGATAGATAGATAGATAGATTATATATAGAAAGATAGATGTATAAGTAGATAGCTAGAGAGATAGATAACTAGATAACCCACAACCAGAACCAGCTGAGTGCTTCGTAATTCTTGAAACAATCCTAAGTAGCTATAGCAGATTTTTGCAAAATGTAAGGATTCATACATTCTAAGCCTAGCTACTGGATAAAAGAATAAAACCAGTATGATATACGTACGTACGAGTTCCTAAAAACATGAATATTTCTGATCTTCATCTGCTATAGTCTCTCATTATTTTTAATTCATGGGAGCTCACTCAGCTTATACAAGGTATGAAATAAATTAAGATATGATTTTGCATCAAAATAAACAAACAAATAAACTGCAACAGAAAGAGAATAGCTACGTATATTAATTATCAATAGCCAAAGGTATAGAGGCGTGCTCAGCAGCTGTTCCAAACATCTTCAATGATTTAGTGTGTGATCCATGAACACACAATGCAATCTAGCTAGTTGTCAGAAGAATGTACGGTAAAGAACCTATTATAATAGCTCTAATTCCATCCCATTAATTTATGACACTGAATAGCACTCTCAATTTTATTGCAGTCCAAATGATCATCCTATAGCTATGTGGATATATACGTAGCTATATATATATAGAGTAAGCGATCTATTGTCGGACGCCAGCTATTCTCGGACGCTCAAACATACAAACCACTGAAGCAAATCTTCTGAAAACTTCCTTGAATATACTTGGGGATAAGTGTATTAAGATACCAGAATATGGAGCCAAAGCCTTTTAGAATTGCCAAGCTAGAGCTGATCAAAGTCGCTGTCCGAGATCCTCTATTCTCGGACGATTTCCTCTATTCTCGGACACCGCCCTGTAATCCTACAGTACTGAGTACAAAAGCTAGAATCTTACAGCCACCACTGTTTGTTAGGGTCAAGCATGCTCTCTCAATAGAGCCATAGTTTGTTCATTTCCTCCGCCCATGAAGGGAGCTACAATCGTAAATATACAACCATGTCACGCCCTCCATTGTCGGACACCAAATATCCTGAATTTTAGATGTTTTTAGCACTTTCAGTGGGATTTTTAAAAGATTCTTGGTATTTCTCAGCAGGCAATGTCGTTCTATAGTTATTATGAGCTATTATATTGTAGAGCAGCTATAAAATTCCATATTTGAACAAACGATTTGGTCATGTTAGGGCTGTAGCTGCATGATTATAGACAACGTATACATGCATAATTATAGAGCTAGCTTTTGCATGTTGCAGGAGTGCTGCGATCAGAAGTGGGTCCAGGATGGAGCATTTGTGGCCCCTCCCCCAACCGTACACTACATTGAGGTTGCCGGGCTAGCTATCAGTAAGAGAAAGTAGCGGAGTAGCTAATCATTTAAATTAACATCTATATAGCTATACCTGCATGACTAATTGATACATCACTGTAATAAATTATAGGAACAACTTGGGAACAGATATGTAAACTTGTAAATAATCGATCGATACTTACAAACTACTCTAATAGAACATTCACCATGCAGCTAATCATTTTTCTTAAAAATTATATAATGGTATATAGCTGCATACCAGTACACCTCCATCCATACCTAGCTATATAATTATAGTGTACCAGTACAGCTATAGTGAATGTTAGAGAGTAGCTAGATTTTGTTCGACTGCTCTATTAGAGTATCGATAAGTTTGTTCCCGAGTTCCCACCTTGCATGTATGTATGTATGTATGCAGGAATGGTATACAGGTAAAGTGGAAGCATACCTGCATGTATTATAGCTATTCTCCATTACTAACTTTAACCGAGCAAGTATATATATCTCATTTAATATAGATTTAGGTTGGGGGAGGGGCTCCAAATGCCCGGCCCCCATCCTGGACCCACTTCTGATGGCAGCAGTCCTGCAACATGCAAAAGCTAGCTCTATAATTATGCATGTATACGTTGTCTATAATCATGCAGCTACAGCCCTAACATGACCAAATCGTTTGATGCTCAAATATGGAATTTTATAGCTGCTCTACAATATAATAGCTCATAATAACTATAGAACGACATTGCCTGCTGAAAAATACCAAGAATCTTTTAAAAATCCCACTGAAAGTGCTAAAAACATCCAAAATTCAGGATATTTGGTGTCCGACAATGGAGGGGTTGACATGGTTGTATATTTACGATTGTAGCTCCCTTCATGGGCGGAGGAAATGAACAAACTATGGCTCTATTGAGAGAGCATGCTTGACCCTAACAAACAGTGGTGGTTGTAAGATTCTAGCTTTTGTACTGTAGGATTACAGGGCGGTGTCCGAGAATAGAGGAAATCGTCCGAGAATAGAGGATCTCGGACAGCGACTTTGATCAGCTCTAGCTTGGCAATTCTAAAAGGCTTTGGCTCCATATTCTGGTATCTTAATACACTTATCCCCAAGTATATTCAAGGAAGTTTTCAGAAGATTTGTTTCAGTGGTTTGTATGTTTGAGCGTCCGAGAATAGCTGGCGTCCGACAACAGATCGCTTACTCTATATATATATCAGTATAAAGCCATGTATGTTTTCATCATCTGAGAGGATAGATACCTTTTTAACAGACTTAATGTATAGCTAAGTATCCTTGGCACAATATTTAGCTAGCCCTTGAAAACTTGGCATATAAATAAAATAATGCTATAGCGTAAAACATCAGTTATCGGATATATATATATCGGATCGCGCAACCAGCTATCAATCGCACGAATATGGTGCATTTTCAAACAAACACGTTTGTTTGCGCCAAATGGCCCATGAGAGGCCTGGTTGATTGTTGGCTTTAAGCAGTATATATCACGACGGTTTAAACAGGCTTATTATGACACAGGTAAGGTTATTTTGCCGATTAAAGGGCGATTGTGCCATATTTCGTCTTAGTGGCAAACTCGCCTGTAAATACCTCCATCGACGCGCAACACCTTTTTGAATCTCATTATGTACAGACTTGATCATATCACGTGATATGGATTGTATCACGTGATATGCGTATTAAATATAAGAAGTTTTTTCTGATACAAGAAGTCGTTTTAGCGCACAAGGTGAATGAAAGTTGCTGTAGGGTTTGTAGCCTGACTGTAAGTATAGTTTGTAATACATGACTATAGTTACAACATAGATAGTATATACTCCCGTACGGAGTATATCATTACTATCTAGACCATGGTTACAATTTGTATTGTTTCTAATAAATTAACACACTATTTTTGAATCATTGGCAGTGATAGTTAGGCATGGATTTATACACATCAATTATAATGTATGGTGGTGGCATAGTGAACATTGGTATATCTGCAATGCATGAACACCTGTAGCTACTGTATTGTAAATAGATTGTCAATGCTGTTTACATTATTTCAGCATTTGTTGTAGCTAAACAGTTGGACTGGATTTGTCATCAATGCTCCAGGGTGTGCACGCTGTGTCAGCAATGGAGGAGGAAACAACTAAATTATTACAAATATCTTTCCACTTGTATACTGCAACTAAAGTAAGACGCTACACACATTTTATACATAGATTATATTTTGAATATTTATGTATGGATACAGGCAATGTGAAGCAATGAATGTGACCTTTCTGGCTAAATAGGATCTGTAGTCCAAGGTTCCATCAGTACCGTTACCATCAGCTATTAGGATGGAAGAATTAGAAGTATGAATTACACTGTATTCAGCAAATGATAACTTTACCATTTTAACAATTGTTTTCATCGTATTATTACATATAATAATTATGATGTTGTAATTGGTTTGATTATAATATAATTGTAAAGCTGATATCATAAATTTGATTGATGGATATGATATTATAGCTACATATTGAATTAGTGCCATAGCCTGGCCATACAGGAAACTTGGAAACTTTGGCAAGTTAGCTAAATATTTTTTTGCCAAGTTTTGTAGCTAAGCAGTGGCATAGGTCAAGGGCGGGAACACGCCTGTCCAACTCCAGGTGGAATAAGTCATGTCAACAGAAAGCAGATCAATATACTCTAATAGAACAGTTAAATACTGGACTGCCACCCAGTGGAATAACTAAGTGTAAATTTCCCACTAGTATATAATGGTATTTTACACAAGTCTCATTAAATGCTACATTTTTCATGCATACAAATGAAAGTGACAATTCTTTGAAGTGCATTGCATCATATATTGATATGTATCACTAAATAATTGCATTTTGATTGGTGTACTATTACAATACATAAACATGGCTATGCACATATTGATCAAATTTTAGACCAGCCACACGGTTTCTGTAAATTATATTTATTTCTTATGTATGTAGGTAGCTAAGCTATGTAGCTAACTATTTCACTCTCATTTGATGGTCATTGATGAAATTCTAAGAAAGAAAGCATTTCAAAGAATTTGGTCATGGATGATACATAAGTAGCTATAATATATAGCTAATGTTTATTGTATTCATTAGCAAGTTGTCATGCATATAAATTATATGGATTGTTATTATAGCTAATTTGTGACATCCTGCATGGTAACCAGACTCCACATTATGTTAAAATATTTATTGTTCAGTAGTACTGACTTTGTTATGAATATTAGGGAGTCTAGACTACTGCATGGTTCCAGGATATGGCTAATAATAATAATGGTATTCATGACAACTTGTATGGAATTGTTACACTTTATAATATCAGGTTCTTTGAAATGCTAGCTACCAACCAATTGAGTGTACATGGCTTACATACGTAAGAAATAAATGAGCACGTAGCTATATAGAAAATACTGTTAGCTTAACAATGTGGTTAAACAGTTTGTAGGTAAAGTCAAAGTCATGCTTATTCATACACAGCAAACATATGCACTGTAACATATTATATTATTATGTATGTTGTGTGCTTGTTTTAAGTTGTTTATTTGTGTTGCTAAAAATGTATTTGTGACCATGTGTAAATTGGTTCTATTGCTACTGGTTTAGAACCAAATTAGTGCACAACTTACTAGTACCACTGTTAAAATGTTAATCTCTCCCAATATTCCACACTGACATAAGGATTGGGCAAGAAAAGTGCAGCACATGTGCATGCACCCTAAACTAGCATGACCACTTAACTAATGGCTTGAACAGTGTTACTAAATACTATAGCTATAGCTACGTATACTGGTATCAAAATAATAGCAGCCTGTCCAATAACAAAGTAAGTATGTACGTAACTATTTATTGATCACTTGCATCATTATGCATGGTCACTGGTACATTGGTACCAAACAGTTAGCTAGCTACCAGTAAAGTAGCTAGCTATATATAAAACTTATATGAAAATCATTAGCTAGCTATTGGTCATGGCTCCGGCATAAGCCAGATTGTCATAGTAGCTATGTTACATATACATAACCACACAAGTCATATGTAGACTACACATATATCCATATATAGGTAGAATTCATTGTAAATGTTGCCTATCTTACCTAGGCTTGCTGTTTATAGCTGTGGTAATGTTGCAAATTACGTAGCTAGCTAGTTCCCAACATTTTGAACTTTGTGAATTAGCTAGCTATGTACCATCATTGCGGCATGTCATCCATAGCAATTACTCAGTAAGGATAACAAAACAATTTTTACCATAGTTTTGCTCCAAGTGCGATTGTGAAAAGAAAAATGGTTAATGGTTTCATAATGTGACTTTATACGTAGCTACATAGATCATAAATTAATGTTATGGTTAGTTATGAGCTTATCACTACCAATTGTGTTTGCTATGAAAAGGCTACGTATTATATTTCCATGAATTTTCAAATGCATCCTATGAAAATCATGTCATGGGAATTTCAAGGTACCTTTGCCATGAAATACCCATGAAATCAATTGGCAAAAATTTCATGGAGTTTTACATGAAAACCTCATGTTAATACTAAGCTTGCAATTTTCATGGGATTATCATGGGCCGAGATACCAGTAAAGCATGGCTACTTTATTAGAGTATTTTGTACAAATGAATAAATGATAGCAAGAGTCCATAATAGAGATAGGGTGTAGCTATGTATATGTGAGTATGTAATAGTTATGTATGTAATGTGTAGCTTTAGTCACTGAATTATCAAGAAAGTAGATATCTCATATGTACATACAAATAATAATGCATCAGCTCTTTATATTTTGAAGACTAACAAAACACCCACTATCACTTACAACAGGGAATGTATAAAAATAATTATGGTTGTCATTGGTGCCATTCTTTCCAGGTGATTCCAGCCAAATACATCTGTAAAGGAACGTAGCTGGCTATCTATAGCTACAATGTTAGCGTGTCTGGATAGTACCTGAGTGAGGCTATAGCTGCTAATAGGAATTCAATGGATTACAGTCAAATTTTGCACACACACAAATCAGCACACTAGATTATCTGTAGATGTATAATTATAGCAATATTAACACACATATCAAATTTATTTAACCTAGGGTTTTTGTTTACAGGGTATATACGTAGGTAGATGGCTATGGATGAGTGAGTATGTAGCTATCACGTACTACTGAGCAATGAATATTTTAACATAATGTGGAGTCTACTAGACTGGTTACCATGTAGGATGTCATAAATTAGCTATAATAACAATGCATATGCATGACAACTTGCTAATGAATACAATAAATATCATATGCTCCATGACCAAATTCTTTGAAATACTTGCTTTCTTAGAATTTCATCAATGACCAGCCAGCATATATTATGCATAGCTTACATACGTAAGAAATAAATGGTATATTATTACAGTTTGTTTACAGAAACTGCGTGTTTGGTCTAATTTTGTTCATGAGTTCAGGGTAAAACCAAAACCGAAGTCATATCATAACAGTGAACTCATAGCTATGCTTATTCTCCCCTTAAGTGGTATGGTATACACAGCAAGTATAACTTGCAATATATGTATGTAGTGTACATTTCTTGTGTGTTTATTTAATAAAAATGCATCACTCTTTAGCTACCATATGCAAATTGCTTCAGTTGCTAAACATGTTTTACTATGTTTGTAAGTTGTAAACTTTACCTTTATGTAAACCTTCTTGGTTCTAAACCAGCAGCAACTACATATGATCAGAGAGTATGTTTTAGCGACAAATAAACAAATACACAAACATACGTACCTATATACATGAACTGAGACATGTGCAGGAGAATAAGTATATAGCTATATATGGTGGATTTATGGAGGGTGCTGAGGGAGCTGGATTGCCACACCATCCCATGCCACCTTCAGGGGTGGACCCAGGATTTTCTGAGAGGGGGTCTGAATACAGAGGTGTATCTCTGATGGAGAAGGTCTGGTGGCAGCCCCCAGACGCTATTATAACATAGGATTTTTTGCTATTATGACACCAAAATCATAGCTATCTAATGCAAGATTTAGAGCATATTTAAGTAAATATAAAGAATTATTTAATTAAATATGAAGTAGGGCATGGTGGGTGCAACCCCTTGGAAGATGTAGGTTGTAAAGTGCTAAAATGACAAAATGACAAGAAACAATACATTCTAGTGTTTTTATACCAATACATCTTTCTTTTTTGGCTTCTTTGATTCATTTCTGGAGGAGGTTTTTGAGACCCCAAAGACCCTCTTGGATCCACCCCTGACTTTTGGAAATCTTAGGAAATACAAAAACCTTGAAGTCATGCAATAATAACACACTAATTCTTTCACTAATTCTTTCTTTCTTTCACTAATTCTTTCATTGGCCTAAAATCATCAGAGCCAATTTTTGCAAAAGCTGAGAAAAATATGGTCTTACTTGAGTATGAGTGTAACTGTGCTTTATTCCTACAAAACACTGAAATGTCGTTTTTGCTTTTTGGCATATAAAATTACCATACATTCTCCTGAAAGCTAATTTTTAACTTTTATAGACTCTTTATGGGGCTGATAAACATTTCACAAAAAAAATTTTGTTGGGGGTTTTACCTGTGGGACGTGGAGCCATTGTAAATATTTTACAAATTTTGCACTTTATTTCAATTAGAGAAATGTATTGCACCTACATTTTGTATTCTAAATTATATTCTAAGCATGCCTGTGATGCTGTATAAATGTGGGTGTGGCTTGTGGTCAATTCAGTTTTTTGCTTATATAGCTGCTATTTATTGATGAAAGATTATGAAATTTTCTTAGTAGAGACATCTTCATGTATATGGTAAATTTTGTTCTGTTAGATGCTTTGCTGGTTTGGTTAAAGTAAAATCACGTTTTTCGTTATATAAATTGGCAGAAAGATTTTGTTCATCTCAAACTGATACCACATGTCATACTGAATTATTGAAAATATCTTATATGAAAACATCACAATAAATTGTACATTATGGGTGTGTCCTTAAATGGACGCAGTGATTTTTTGTCAGCATTGTTTGTCTGAACCAAAAGCTGCAATAATTGGTAAAAATATTTCTCAAGTGATAATATGATGTCGTGCAAAGATTTACTCATTTTGCTATTTTAGTTTTTCAGATACATGGGGTCATATTTTGAGAATGAAGCATTTTTAAAATTATGCCAAGTGGTACCTGTCCATGCTACCTACACGAGATTTGGTTAGCAAACAGAGACAGCTGATGCATTGTTGTGTGCAGCATTTTACTCTGCTGGAAGCTATCGTGGATGAGCAAATGACAAATGAATATCGCTTATTGTCACTGGAGCTTAAATATAGAAGGTTGCTTATTGAAATCATAAGTCTGTACAGCCTTCCGGGTTTACACACGTATACATTCAACTTTTTAGATGGTGAATACAATATGAGTGATGGTCAGTATCAATATAAGTATTAAATTTACTGATCTACCTCGTAATAACTATAAGGGTGCATACTTACTACTAGCGCCTGCGCAATAGGAAGACAAAGCTGTGGAGTGAAAATTCGTCTGAGACTTCGTCCAAGTTAAAAACAGAAAGTATGTTAAATAGTACTATACTAATGCCCAGTAAGATACATGTATTTAATATACACCATTGATTAGATCAGGAGTGGGTGGTTGGGCCTGTGCCATACCAGCTAGTGTGTGTAGTGTGTGCTATGAACAAGATACGAGATTAATCATGGAATGAAGCGGATTAAGTTTTGACTGTGAGATGATTTATTGCTATGCATTGCTAATCCTAACCCTAACTAAAACCCACAAGTACTTATTATATATTCTGTGGATAGTTTCATCATTACTAGCCTATTGCACACGCACACACTGTACTGATAAATACAGTAAATCATTACACAACGATACAACAACGAAACAACGTGTGAATATAATGCATTTAAACTTGTATGTTACCATACATTTCGTCCAATTGTGCCTCACAGTATTGAGTAGGAAGTTTTCACGGGACAGTTAGCACCAGTTAAATAAATTTAATGGGTCCACCTCCCACAAGTAATGCCCCCAACACGTTTTTTTGTGAAAATGTTTTTGGCCACGTGAAGAGTCTAGTAAAGATGAAAAATAGCTTTCAGCTAAATTTATCGTTGTTGCAGTCATGAAATGCAATTTTGAGAAGAATCTTGTATATATGTGTAACAGTGCTTTTCTACTCCAAAATATTCAAATGTTGTTTTTGTGTTTTCATACATAAAATTACCATACATTTACGTAGCTGAAAGCTATTTTTCACCTTTAATAGACTCTTCACATGGCCAAAAACATTTTCACAAAAAATTTGTATTGTGTGTATTTAGTGTGATTTTCTGGTGATGTCATATAAATATACTGAAATGTATGAATATATTAAAATACAAATAACATTGGCGGCCTCCACTACTGCTGCTGCCTGACTTCAGTGCTCTTGATGAGACCGGTGAAGACCCACCAAATCAAAGTAAGTGGGTAGTATAGTTAGCGGTATATTAGACCATGCCAAATAGTAATCCTGTTTTTGGTCTGCATGTATTCTATTTAATGCACAAATGTTACTATAATTGCCCAAAGTTATTCATGGTTGACCTGGTAGCACTGTGAATAAAGCATGAGCTTTGAGATGCAAATGTTTTTGTGATGGCCAAGTGGAATAATTGTAAATTTCCATATCAGTGCACCTCTAGTAACTAATGGCTACTGCTATACTCACTACACAGCAACTTCACACAACACCTCTTAGTGTGTGTTTCTTTTTCTAGTGCCAGTAGCTTTTAGTTGGTCATGTTAGCAGTGAAGGTGATGTAGATGATGCCCGGTTACACCAAATTGGTGTTGCTGTTGTTTCCTTGAGCAAGAAACTTTACTCACATTCAGTGAGGAGTGTATACGGCAAACACAAACCATATTGTTTTCTTTTAGGAAACAATTGAACTCGAGGTCAAGTCCCATCCGTCAGTTAGTGCAGTATAGGGAGGTGTCAGATCTTGTTGTCAAGTTTAAGCATAGCTGGCTTGAAGTAAGGGTAGTTGTACAAGTGATATTGAATAATTATATGGTGAAAACTGTGTGTGCTGTACAGTTTGTAATATCATAATGGTTATTATTCTATTCTTCAGGTGTGATCCAAGTGGACTCGAGGTCAAGTCCCATCCGTCAGTGCAGTATAGGAAGGTGTCAGACCTTGTCAATTTAATAATGAGGATACCATTAAGTTTCACATGGAAGTGGTTTAGTAAATTGCTTTGGTAGAATTGCCTTATATGTAATGTTTGTGGTGGAGCTGTGATAGTAATTTTCTCTACTGGCATCCAGCCACAGCTACCACTATGACCACCACAAACATTACATATAGGTACTGGGGATTTTGCTTCTATTAATGAATGACTGACTTTTATGCTTCTTGAGTTCTTGTAACAATCATTGCAATTTAGGTGGCCAGTGAAATCACACAGTAGCTAATTCAGGGCTGAATCTAGAAATTGCAGCTAGGAGGGGCATATTAAACTTTTCAAAATGTAGAGGGGCAAAAGTGTTGTTTGAGGGGGGAATTTAAGTAGATTACCTTGACTTTATATAATTCTAGGGGGAGCAAGTATTAGCCTAGAGGGGCAAATGCCCCCGCTCGTCCCTCTTAAATAATACTGCCCTGGCTATAATGCTAATACCGTATAGCACAATTATGCGGCGAGGGAAAATATTGGCAAATTTGGTGAATCAACTGCCATTCGCCAATATTTTACCTACCAATACTTTCTTACTAACTTATTAACTTATTGTTAGTAAAATATTTATCTGATAATAAAAGTATTAAAAGAGGTAATTCCACATGTCATTGGAAAGTACCAGAAATTCAAATTGCCATTGAGTAAGATGATCAGTAACCTCAAGCTTTCTGTTGAAAATGAAGTGCCGCATACAAAATGGTTCTACAAGTATTTGTCAACTGCATTATATTAGATAAAGGATTTGTTGTAACATCTAGAAAAGAAAACTTGAAGTATTTTAGACTTGTTTCTCAAGAACTAAGGCAGCAACTGATTTTAAAGAGTTGTGGTAACATACATCACTTACCTCAAAACCCTTAATGTAATTTAAAACTTCCCAGAAAGAGTACTGCTAAATTAGCTAATGGTGACAAACAGGAAGAGTTTTATCTGTTAAAAACTATTTCCTTGACAGAGACTACCAGACTGTATACATGCATGGTTATCGACCTTGAATAATAACATTCAGGAGTTGAAAACTATTGGTTACATAATATATCACACAAGTATATGTGCATGTATGCATGAGAACAAGGGCGGCGGAATAGGGGGGCTGGGCTGGGGGGGCTATAGCCCCTCCACTTTTTGTCTGGTTTTAAAAATATATTGTACTGACACTGTTGATATAAGTTTGATATACTGCAAGTCTTAATTATACATAAGCCAGCTAATAGAATCTATAGCAACTCACAGAACAACTGCAGCAAAATAACAATACAAATCACGTGAGCTTAGAAATGCTCAAATAAACAGGCATCAATAAACTGCTTGCCTAATCCAGAATTGATGTAACAATGACAATCTCAGTTTAAGCCTGTCCATACTGCTCTACTGCATTGGAATTCTTTTTCTGATGATAATTCTAATTACCAAAATTAAATAAATAGAAGCGCCATAAAATTAATTGCTGTACACAATTACAGTCAGTCGTGATGAAGAAAATAGCAACAAGAGAATGGACAAGAAATTTATGAAATAGTGTTGGATCCATAGTGTTTTCTGGAATATGGACTTCTATACTTTTAGACTGGTTAGACAAAGCGCACCAGAAACCATGGTGAGCGTTATATAAAAATAGTTGATATAAGCTCTTACACACATGTCGTAAGAGATGTATAACTAGTTTAATTGTTGTAGCTAGTTAGAACACAAAGCAAGGTGGAAAAAGAATAGCAGGGTTGATTCTGAAATCGGTCTGTAGTTGTTGGAGCCTGTCACGCGTCCCGTTCTACTCCACACAGCTATATGAATATAGCGCGGCAATATTTTATGTATGATATACCGGAATATATAATTGATCTGCATGATCAGTAATGGTGGTCACCTATTTATAATGTGTGGCTACTGTTACTAAGGTTTTACAGTGGTTAAAATTTTTGGGCCAGCCCCCCACTTCATAGTAGCTTCCGCCGCCACTGCATGAGAAACCTTATACTTTTTGTGTAAATGTATGAACCATTGATATAAACGTGAATGTCATGCATTATAGACCATATATACTTGCAGGGTATCCAGTAACCTCTAGACTGTTAATGAAGGTTCTTTACTTTCTTAGTAGCTCTATAGTTGTATTGTGACTATAGTTTGAGCCAGCATTAGGAATGGGATGTACATCAACCACAAAGTCTGCTCAGTTTAAAATATTTTACACAAAACCAAAATGTGGTCACATTTCATGCTCATAGCTATAAAAATCTGATTATGGTCAATTTATAGTGGTGGTGACTTCATGACACTAAGGTTTCTATTCCCTACATTGTCTAGCTATACATCAATTCATACCCAAGTGGACATTCCTTATCCCTATATTGTCCAAGCTGATATGATAAACTGACTAAAGTGACTATAAGTATAGGATTGACTATATATATACTAGTCTTGCACCTGTTAAGTATATAAATTATAGATAGCTAGATGTGTACATGTTCTCCCCTCTTGTACTCTTAGCTATGCACATAATAATTATATGTGTATATAATGCTCATGCCACTCCACTACTGATTTAGAAAAGACAACAGTAGCTATATGTAGTAACTAGAAATCTGCATGTAGCATTGCCTAATAATGCATGTTATTTAAATTTACTCATAGCTGTGTACATGGAGAAGCTTCTTTGGCAGTAGCTACAGTGGTATATACCGTATAGAGGGAAATGTTGGCGAATGACCATAAATTCGCCAAAGTTTCCCCAGCCAACATTTATGCTTACATAAAATTTGTTAAGCAAATTTTGACTTTAAAAAGCATGAAGCTTAAGCTAGTCCCAGCTTTGCGCAATTCGTTAGCACTGAGCTGTCATATATTTTAAAAACGTAGCTAAATTTTCTTACATGGTAAAATCTTGGATAAATTATTATTATTATAATTATTATGATGACATACAACCAAGTATAGTCATTACGAATCAATCACCAGCAAATTAGTTTTAGTCGCTGATATTAAAACCACAGGTCACAGTATAGCTATAGTTTCTGAGATCATATAGGCATAACAGTGCAGTAGATTATAGATTATTTACACTCATGGTGTGTATTCTCGTCTATATAATAGAGCTAGTAATATTATATATATAGTAATTCACATCAGATACACATGAATCACTACTGATAAAATTAAGAGAATACATGCATAGCTTACAACTGAATCAGACTATAGGACTAGTTGGTAATAAAGTATATAGCTGCTATATAATATTGTATTTATTTAGCCAATACAAACTAACTTACCACAAAGGTCGTTTGGCATGGCTTCTCGGCCACTGCTAATTTGCCTGCTGAAGCCATTAACCAACGCGGAAGCGCTTCACACAAATGAACCACACTAGCACACAATACTATTGCTATACACTACAACCAAAACATTAAACTTACCTTTGTGCAGGTTCACTCACGTCACGCCGATATTATACGGAGTTATCCGAAACTCCACATGGTCACTTGGAATAGGCGTTTATTGGAATTTTAGCGATTTTACAAAGAGAGGGAGTTGAGGAAAACCCTATATATTAAATGAACGCCATTGAATAAGGACCCGATTAAAGGTTAGTATATGCATCTAGAGTGCGTAGTTTCGCTGTTTTTTTATAAATTACCTAATACTTAATTACCTAAGACTTATATACGCCCATTTTGACGTCACTTTTAACCACAATTTTTATTATTCTTAGTACTTGGTTGATAACAAGCCTGCGGACTACATAACCATATACAAAATCAAGGTATATATAAACATGCAAGGGAAGATACCTGCTTCATCAAATGTGACCGGGTCTGCGAAAATCAACCATGTAGTCGCGCAAAAATCACCCAATTTTTTGAAATATTTCTTTTTGTAACTTCTGCTCTATTTACACTACAACACTAAGATTTGTACCAAAAATGCAGAATTTAATGGAGAATCTTATAAAGCTTACAGAATGAAAATACTCCTTTTAGAACTAAAGATATTCATGATTATCTAACTAGGTGTAATTTACGCTCACATGGTTGACTTTTGCAGGCCTGGTCACAAATATCACACATTTTTAGGTAACTGATGTGTGATAGTTATCAAATTAAACCCAGATGAATTAAAGATAATCTATATATGCAAAATATTAAAGGAAAACACGTTCCTGGATCAAAACCATCTATAGTCTGTTCGCGTTCACCTTGCCGGTCATTTCCCTTGAATAACTTCCGTTATGTACATCCTATGACGACAAATTATATATTGTTGTGAAGCCCTTCAAACGCCGGAAACATTAATAAATGAAGCGCTCTGATAGGCTATAAAACAAGGGAGATATGGCCTGACAAATTTTGACCATACATTTCCTATGCAGAATATTCCTTTGTAGTTCATGTACTGACAAATTGTAGGCAGCTGCTACTGTACATTTCCAATGACAAAAATCATTTGTACAAGTTTGTCACTTCAAAGACTTTTCTTGTAGCAATTTAATACAAGGTCAAGGTGAATGCGAACATAGTATAATAGAGTAGTCAATATCTACTTATATAGCTTAATTAATTAATCCTTTAATTTTAAAATGAATATAAGACTTTTAATATCCTAACAAGCTACTCACTGATACATGAAGTGAACTCAGAAGGTTGAGAACGAATTTCCAGGTCCGAAAACGGGTCCTCTCATCTGCTAACGTATGCGCGTTAGCAACACACGTAACACGGAATTCCGTTTATTCATACACTTGGAGACGAATCAAAGCGTCTATTTAGGCTGCGTTTACAAGTAAAAACCTTTCGTTTTTATACTGAAAGGCTTTAGTTTATAAACCATATACTTAAGTAGGCAAGCATTAGTACTTGTGTTTGAGTCGGCTTTTTCGAGCTGTTTTGATGGCACGCTTAGTCGATGAAATGGCTCCATACTATTTAAACAAATTTGCTGGTGCATTTGTACCACACATCAATCCATTCAGTACAGCAAGGCGAATCTTTTGAACTATATTGCAAAGCCATAGGACACGCGAGTCGTTTGCTACGTGTGTTTTGTAACCATTTTACACGCAAGTCCTCTCACAAGCCATAGAGATGGGCTCACAATTCCAGTGCTATTGGTTTGTTTAGCTTATTACATACATAAATGGATTCGCTGCAGCATAATGAATCCTTTAAACTCTATTTCAGCTCCATACAAGTGACACGGAACCGTTTATGGGGCCATTTCTAACTGTATGTCATCTGGGCCATTAACAGCAACTTCATATGATTTTGCATGTCATTACAAAAGAGGCTATAACTTGTGTATGCTAGCTCGTACAGATTCAATTCAAAAACCATTTTATTCTATATAGAACAGCGATTCATTTAAACTATACTCCAAGGTGGTAGATGCTACGGATGGTTCACTACGAGCCATTTACATGCATTTTCGCTATCGTGAAGGAGGCAAAATGGCGTCATTTTGAAGAAGTCGAGATATCTCAGCAATGGAAGGGTCTTTTGCCATCATCTTTTATCATTTTTCTTCTTTCATCAAGACCTTAAAGTTGGTGGTGTTATCTAAAGGATAGCGTTTCTGGTTTAGGCTGTGAATTATTTAATTAATTATTGGAATCGTATTCCCTTTAGTATACTTTCTGTACCCCGCCGTTCTACTTTTAAGCACTTACTGTATAAATTTCTATGTTCTGTATAATACGTAATTGTTTATAGTTAATATTTGTACTTGTATATTTGTAGTTGCTTTGTGTTTTGTCTCTGTAGTTGTTTTGTTTCTTGTAACTGTTTTGTGCCTTTGTTTTTGCTTTGTTTCTGTACCTTAGTTAGTGTTATGTATGTGTTCTTTTTGTAGGTGACTCACCTATAGGCTTCATTGCCTTTTGTAATCACCTTACCCTTTGTGGTTAAACCAATAAAAATTAAAAATTAAAATTAAATTAAATTATTTTTCTTATTACTAGGTTATGTAATTATGTAATTATTATTATATTTGCTTTATAGCACACATGGGTTACAAATGTGGCTAAGGGTCTATAGGTGCATTATAACCTATAGCCCTAGTAGCTAACTATAACTAGATAAAATAAACTAATTACAAATGTTATTGTTGACTAAATGAATAAAGTTGACAGGTGGAGGTGAGTTCAGACAGCTGGCACACGGACAGAGGAAATGAAGTGTGAGGATTTAACGAATCAAAGTTACTATTAAAATGATTCCAGAAGAGCATCTTTAGATGTTTCTTGATAATATGCATCAGTAAAGTTAAATCAATGATTGGTAAAGCATTCCACAGTCTACATATTCTAACAAAGTAGAAATTCCGTTGTTTATTGGTATATGAAATATTATGTATTAGTTTAACTCCACAGGATCTGGTGCCACTGGAAGAAAATGAGATAAAATGATTGATATTGAAGCAGTTTGAAGGGAATTTCAAGCTTTTAATTAAGAACATGATATCTGATATTTCAAAAACGTACATTAAGGGTAACAAATTTAGATGTAATAGACGAGTTCTGTAAGTGGAGGAGTAATCATTTAAAATATATTTAGTGGCCCTTCGTTGAATTTGTTCAAGTTTCGATATGTCTTGTATTAGATGAGGACGCCAGATTATAGAACAATAGGTGAGCTGAGATTTAATAAGAGAAATATATAATTTGAATTTAGTAGTGGCTGAGTTTGAATGACTAAAACTATGATGGTGCCACTGCAGGTCACTACTAACTACGACACCCAGATCTTTGTGAGACGATGGCGAATTACATTAAGAATATATGATGTGGGAAGTTTAGAACTAAATGAAATATGAACACTCTTGGATGGGTTAAAAGATAAACAAGAAACTGCACTCCAGCTGGATAACAAGTTTAGGTCAGCTTGCAGTAGCTGCTGATCAGCAAGTGACTTGATGTGTCTAAAGCATTTGGTGTCATCAGCAAACATTAGAGTTTTACTGTGAAGAACAGCGTCAGGAAGACTATTGATGTAAATAATAAATAATAGTGGGCCCAGAATACTACCCTGGATTCCACAGGTAAGAGTTGTGAGCAATGATTGTTAATTGATACGTACTGAAATCTGTCAGTTAATTCGCCAAAGTTTATTTCACCAAATGTGTTATTTGCCCAAGTTTGCCCCTGCCAATGTTTCCCTCTATACCGTATATACCTTTAAAGGTCATGACAGACCTGTGTAACTTTGTGTTTGCCAACAAGTAATTTAACTTCACCACTATCATATCTGAGCTAGTCATAGGTCTGTGAGAATTGGCATAGGGATTCTTACCTCATCATCCTGTTTGTTAAAACCTCATTATAGCCATGGCCTGCTAATAATTATTTGAGTGCCAGATGCTGATAATCATCAGTCATCATTAATCATGAATACATCATGTGGTATTAGTAGGCTTGAGGGAATTATGCGGGAATAATTTTGGGAATTTTGATAGCAGATGGTATTCTGGAATTATTCGGGAATGATGAGGAATAATTTGGGCATAATCAAGAATAATGCATGAATAATGTAAATATTTTACAAAATAACATACACTATGCAGAAAAAGTAACAAAGATATACATGCACTGTAGCTACGTACTTACAATGCAAGTTCCAACTAGCCTGTTCTAAGTAGGTGCGTCCAAAGCTATGTGAATCATGTGAGCACTCTCTTGAATATTCCTGGTTGCATACACTAACGCTATACCAACAGGGAGGCAACCTCAAACCTCTGATTATTGTGTTGTTTGTGCATGATTGCATGTGAATATATAGCTCGAAAGCTTGATAATTTAAATTGTAAGTAGGGAATAATGATAGAAGGAGCAGCATAAAAAGAATAAAATTGAGCATAATGAAGAGATTTTGAGAGAAATTCGGAATAGAATAATGAAGGAAATTTGGAGCATAATTCCCACAAGCCTAGGTGTTAGTTTGTGGTACATCAGATGCATTTGTATATGGAATCAGTTAGCTACATCATGCATAAGCTATCTTTGACCATTGATTTCATGCATTCTGCTATTCAATTTATAAAATAATAAAGTAGTCTAATCATGTAGCTAGTGAAAAGTGGTTACAATTAATATATTATTTATGATCAATTAAGAAAGTGCATATACATTTTAACATACTATTAATGATCAATTAAGATACAAGTGCATTCTATGTCAAAGTTGTCATTGAAAATCATTGTCAACACTCTTTCTGCTTCATGTATGTACAGCTTTATGTTCCCCGTTCCCCACATGTATGTATAGTATAGCTTCGTCTACAGATGCCATATAAATGAAGTAAAAAGCAGTAGAACTTGTTTAACCAATCTCACAGAGTCTATATATATCATGCCACTAGTAATTTATGGCTTCAGGGGTGGGGACACACACACACACGCATAACAACACAATTTCAAGGCCAGGCACAAGCCTGGCTTAAAAATGTAATGCATTTGTTTGTAAGAAAAACTACAAAGTAACACACATTTTTATACTACCATTTCATGTCTTCTAAACGAATGGATCGATTTACTTTAAAGTGCAGAGCATAGACAAATGTGACCAAGTTTGGTTGCAAAACTTATAAGTTCGCTTAAGTCATGCAACGATTTCTATAGAAGTCACCAAGTTGCCACATTTTACCTTCTTGAATTGTTTCACAGCAAAGTGCAATAGGGACACAAGACCAAATTAAACATTTTACTTGACCATAGTTGTTACATTACATGATATAATATCCGTAGGATATACTATCCATGGTTTAATAGATTAATTGTAGTTGCTAAAATGATGTGTACCAGATTTAATTTGAATAGAGTTTGAATTAATTTATACTGGACAGAAAGCCTGGTGTGCCCAGGTGTTATAAGATCCCAGAAGACCCACCACCTGAGCTACTGACATTACATGGGCAGCTATATATATTTATTTAAGGCTTATAGCCATAAATTTTTTACTTACCAATCTCGAATGCGACATTTTCTCACTGTCCCGCTCTCTGTTGTTCAGCAGGCGATCTTCTCGATCCACCACAAATAACTTTTTTCTGTACTAAAATTAGTTAGATTAGAAATAAGTGCCCCACTCAAGTGGGCGCTTGTAAACTCTAATACATGTCGTGTGGTAGATATCCTTCCTTGCACCTATCGCTGGCCTCATTCTAGCAGAATCATGATAAATTTGCTCGAATGTTACTGTTTAACAATGTTTCAATACTATTAAAAACTAAACCCACAATCACAAATTTTGAATACAGATAATTTATGGCGTACCGAATACACGCATTACATTACCTGAGTTTTGCCACGGAAAAAGTGTCAGTTGAACATGTAAAACCAAGATAGTTTTACTTTAAAAGGTACAAATATAATATTGTAGTTTACTAGCATTGAATATAGCTATGTTGTAATTTGCTTGTTATTCGACTCAAAACTTTTGCAAGTAAGGATGCAATAGAAAATTTTGCCACGGTAAAACATTTGAATTAGGATTTTTTTTTAGGTATATACTTTTATAATAGCTTCAACAGCATGGTTGTATTTGCTAAAAGGTGTAAGTGATAATGTAAGGATGGTTTCCCATTACACGCCTGTACATTTTAACAATAAGCACCCGTGACCATGTATTTCTGGATATGGGCCATGATCAATATCTTTACATGTCAATAATATTGAAAATGCAATATACATGCATATTGTAGAATATCACCATGTAATGTATAAATAATTATAAGGGCACACCTGCTACTTGTTGATTTTCATAATATTCACTGACAGTTTAGCTACTCGTGTAGCATGAATATGATGCTTAGCTACTTCTAACTTGTTATAGTAAATATTCCACTACAATATATTGCCACAATACACACACACACATGCATATATACACACAAAATGGACAGATACACATTTCACTGCTGAATGTATTAAACTTATGTTCTAATATTTCAATTTACAGGTAGTTACCTAATTCTCAGAAAAATCATTATGAACTTGAATGGTTGCACTGATGGTAGCTATAAAAACAGCAGCTCGGTCAAGATAGACACAAACTGATTGCATTTCAAATCATCTGGTAGCTATATTTTGCTGCTGTGTCTTAATTACAATCACTAGCTATACTGTTAGTACACTGAAAATGACTACTAAAAGTGAGTTTATTATTACAATAGTTTTGACTTTATGGCTAGCTACTGTTTTTAGGTCTATCGCTTGAAATCCAAAACGACTTTGATGAAATGCTCACCATTACTAAAAAAGTTCCTGGAGGTTCATGCTCCGTAAAGTTTCACCCTTCTGATAATCAACAAGTAACTTCTAATGGAGGAAAGGGAGATTTGACGGTAACTGTTAATTGTAGTTTATACCATTAGCTATAGCTACCATGTGACCTTCAAAAATATGAAGAATTTACATAGATACTCAGCCAGTGGCAGCAGAAGCTACTATGAAGTGGGGGGGCTGGCCCAAAAAAATTTTAACCACTGTAAAACCTTAGTAACAGTAGCCACACATTATAAATAGGTGACAACCATTACTGATCATGCAGATCAATTATATATTCCGGTATATCATACATAAAATATTGTTAAAATTGCTATATTCATATAGCTCTGTGTGCAGTAGAACGGGACGTGTGACCAGTGGCGTAGCCAGCCTTAAGACATTACCAGGGCCCAACCTGGGCCAATCTTAAACCTCTATAAATAGAAACCCATTTTCATATGGGTTCCCACAACAATGAATAAAATAAGGCTAATGACCCATTCTGATATGGGCTAGCCAACATATGGTGTTTATAGAAAAAGTGTACAACTGCATGTTAACTAAGTAGATGGCTATCCTATTATAAGAGAATAAAATATAATACCTAGGTACATGCATGACAACTTCTATTTATCTTTTGCTTCACACCGGTGATGAATTGCCAGTGATGACTTCAGACTTCAAGACGTTAGACTACCAATCATTACGGGAGTTGCTACTCAGCAAGAAAATAGTTGTTATAATTTATATACAACATGTTCATATTCGTAAAGTGAAATATTTAAATAAGTATAGCTACTAATACATGAATCTGTAAGGATGAATATAAACGTTTTCTTACCAATTAGCTGCTGTGTATCTCCGTCCAAGTCCTCAGACCTATCTTTTGACTCTCTCGTATTAGAATAGCTACTGAGTCAGTCTGCATATTTCAGTAATGCTCCGTATCCATATTATACATTTAAGACTTGCCGTAACTTTGTAAGTCTAGTCTGTGTGGATCCTTCATTGGTAGGCATTGGCGTTCCGCACCGATATACTAGAAGGCATGATCGACCGTCCAGTATTCAAACAGTAGAAAACGACCCGGTGTCCATGCAGTATTCAAATAGTCAAAAGTACATTTTGCACTCAGCCGATCGAGCCAGTATAACACCACAACCAACTTGGTAAAAAGAAATGCAGCCAAACTCCGGATACTTTGTTTCGAATTTGTCCTTCAAAATAATGAGATCACGTTCTTACCAAACTGTGCGTTAATTACAATGTAACTCCAATTGATGCCGCCTCTATACTGGCTATATTCTCGTGGAGTATGGAGTGCTAGTAAATCGCGTGAAGACGATAATGTAAGTAATAAGCTATAGGACCATGCATATAAAAGGGTTATCAAGGCCCCGTAAGATTTTACCAGGGCCTGTGAGATTTTACCAGGGCCCAGGCCCTTATGTAGCTACGCCACTGCGCGTGACAGGCTCCAACGACTGCAGACCGATTTCAGAATCAACCCTGCTATTCTTTTTCCAGCTTGCTTTGTGTTCTAACTACGTAGCTACAACAATTAAACTAGTTATACATCTCTTACGACATGTGTGTAAGAGCTTATATCAACTATTTTTATATAACGCTCACCATGGTTTCTGGCGCGCTTTGTCTAACCAGTCTAAAAGTATAGAAGTCCATATTCCAGAAAACACTATGGATCCAACACTATTTCATAAATTTCTTGTCCATTCTCTTGTTGCTATTTTCTTCATCACGACTGACTGTAATTGTGTACAGCAATTAATTTTATGGCGCTTCTATTTATTTAATTTTGGTAATTAGAATTATTATCAGAAAAAGAATTCCAATGCAGTAGAGCAGTATGGACAGGCTTAAACTGAGATTGTCATTGTTACATCAATTCTGGATTAGGCAAGCAGTTTATTGATGCCTGTTTATTTGAGCATTTCTAAGCTCACGTGATTTGTATTGTTATTTTGCTGCAGTTGTTCTGTGAGTTGCTATAGATTCTATTAGCTGGCTTATGTATAATTAAGACTTGCAGTATATCAAATTTATATCAACAGTGTCAGTACAATATTTTTTTAAAACCAGACAAAAAGTGGAGGGCTATAGCCCCCCTAGCCCCCCCCCCCCTATTCCGCCGCCCTTGTACTCAGCTATGATGTACTGATCACATAGTAACTAGTTACATGTGTATAGTTACATAACCGTATACTAAAATTAATGGCTATGTTATTTCAATGTAGATAACAGTTGATAGGGAAGAAATCTTGGATGCAAAATTTTCACTTGAGTTTGTTACTGTGAAAGCTGACTGTGAGTCTAAATGGGAGCAATTTAAGGACCCTACATTTTCTGATGTAATCAGCAACACAACCAAACTTGCAATTGTAGTCTTTCCACCGAAAGTCCAAGGAGATACTGCAACACAAGTTATTCAGTGCAAAGACGCATAATGAAGAGGTTGCAATTAATTGTTGACAAATGGTAGTTATTAGAGTAACTGAAAGGCTAGGTTTTTGCAAACTATTAGATTTTTGTTTACATTTTGCTCTTTTTCTAAAGGTTTGTAAAATAAAATTTCACAAGAATAGCTACAATAGATAGTCAAGAGATATAGCTACATAGCTACATACGTAGCTATATACGTATCATTAAGTACGCACACTAAAAACAAATGTGCTATTTTAGCACAGTAAAGTGTGCTAAACTGATGTCTCCAGTTTTAGCACATTACACGTGTGTTATTTTTACAAGTGTGCTATTTTAACACATTAAAGTGTGCTGTTTTAGCACAGTAAAGTGTGCTATATTATAATTGTACTATATTTCTATAATTCAAATAACTTTAAATACACATGTACAAGTATGTATATAATTATGCAGTACAATTGCTAAACTGCTGCATTACATCCAGTTCATTTCGGTTTGGTGGATTCATAGCAGAACTCAGTAGCGGCTAAGTTGCATGCTGATATGGAGTGGCTGAAATGATAGTGTCGGACTCTCTTTAATGCAGTCTGGATCTAAAATATAGCTAATACATGCACAATAAATACGATAAGTTTTTATCCAATGTTACGTATAACCTAGTGTGATCCTTTTTGCAGCACCACGTATACAATATCCTGTAGTATGAATTCCTGCAAGACAAAATTATGTTCTATATATACACTGTAAAAATGAAGTGTGTATACCACACTAAATGGTGTGATAAATGACATCGAGGGGGTTCTAATCACTTATTAATAAGGTGGTTATCATCCTACACTGTCGTTTATCACACCATTTAGTGTGGTATGCACACTTCCTTGTTTACAATCTACATCAAATGTAGATTGTACACTGTAAACAAGGAAGTGTGCATACCACACTAAATGGTGTTGATGTAGATTGTACACTGTAAACAAGGAAGTGTGCATACCACACTAAATGGTGTGATAAACGACAGTGTAGGATGATAACCACCTTATTAATAAGTGATTAGAATCCCCTCGATGTCATTTATCACACCATTTAGTGTGGTATGCACACTTCATTTTTACAGTGTATATAGAACATAATTTTGTCTTGCAGGAATTCATACTACAGGATATTGTATATACTAATAGCTACATGGCGCTGCAAAAAGGATCACAATAGGTTATAACATTGGATAAAACTGATGATAGCTATAATTATAACTGCTTGATGGCAACCTCACAATTTGAATATAGTTCCACACTGAAATAAACATATCAGCTAGCTAGCTAAATGTTTCAGTAACATGTAACATACCTATTTTTTCTACGCAGATATAGCAGTAGGCCATGGACAGATCTTTAACAGAAAAGTGTTCTATTACATTCACACATGCAGAGTAATAACACGTACCTCAGAGTGTTACCATGTATCAGATGAATCGGCTCA
The DNA here is from genome assembly GCA_963930835.1 of Spongia lamella. Taxonomy (NCBI): domain Eukaryota; kingdom Metazoa; phylum Porifera; class Demospongiae; order Dictyoceratida; family Spongiidae; genus Spongia; species Spongia lamella. Next base: position 2,055,376 of record OZ005752.1, on the reverse strand, counting down.
GGATATGAATCGAATCGGCTATGGTCATGCAGCTCTCTTCAGATGCATCCTCCCACGCCTCTGTGTTGGGATTGCCAGCTCTCTGCCAAATTCAGCTTCATATTCTTATGTGATTTCAGTACATCAGTTTACTACTAGTACTGTTTCTTTCTCCCACTGTTCTGTAGTAGTTTGGTCAGCTGAGATGAAATGCACATCACTCATCATGTCCCTGGCAAAACTAAAAATAATTAATGAAGTTGCACAATACTGCAAAGCAGACTGCCATCTAAGGCTTGAAACCAGCTGCTGGCGCTACTGAATAATATAATATGAACACCACGAATAATGCAGAGCCGGAACAAGCCAGCTCAGCGGCACTGCCGGCGGCCCCGGCGGGAAAAGGACACAAACAGCATTTTTCTGTATAAAGCAGCACTCGAGTGAAAACTTCTAGCTAAGTGTTCTAATAACCTTCGCCCTGGAATTTATTGATCCTTGGGTTTTATCGCAAGTCTTATCGTATTGTCCCATACGACCCATAGTAATTTCTACTGTTACCTCGGCTGTTGCCATAGAAGAAGGCTAGTCACGTGATAATTATCATTTCACGTGCGCAGGGAGAGTCTAGACCAGCTGAAGCTGAAGGGACAAAGGAATTTGTTTTAAAACAGCGAATTCGAAGTTTTGTGAAATTCGAGGTGAAATACTACTACTACTACTACTACTACTACTACAGTCTATTCGCCGCGGCTCATTTAATGACGGGCGATTTTCATCGATGTGGACTTTGGATTGAAACCTCGATTGAAACGAACTAGTTGACATGCAGTGGGAGGGGAAAGGGTATGGCAGGAATGTATGAACACACCATAGATCGTATATATCCTCTGGACACAAGATCTACGTATTTCGTTTAGGAATTCTATTAAGTGCCTACTTTTGCATGCATGTCTTCACATATCATGTGATGATGGTAAAATTTACCTCTCTATGCAGGTTGTGACATGTTCATCTTCACAAATTGTAACCAGCTTCCCTACTATGTAGGGCGGTAGATGATGTACATACGATGGAGGAGCTAGGAGGAAACTTGAGAATTTGTATATTGCTATTTAAATTTCACTAGATTATACAGTGTGCAAAATAACAGCTTGACAAAGGTGGATAAATGTCCAAATAAACTTTAGCAAATTAGAAGGAAAAACTACGTACTCTCATACTGTTGAGAAATGCATAATTATAATATGTGGCCGGGTTTGGGAAAATCAGCCATGTATGCACATGGCATTATTTCAAAACAGTCTGCTGCCTGTTAACTGGCTGGCTTTTATTAGCAGTAGTAGTTATAAGTATTCTTTTCAATGAATTTTGGGGCTTTTGAGATAGGTGGGGACTAACTTCAGGCCAACATAGCAATGGGGCTTGAAGGGGGTACGAGGGATGGGAGGTGGCTAAAGAACTGTGTATAGTAGTATCAACAAGCCACCAAAGTAACCACAAGCACAAGTTGCCTATACCACACTACAACCTAGGAGGCATCTAGCTAGTAATGGGAGCAGTTCCAAGTCCCAATTAGGGCTGGGCGATAGTATTAACTATCATGATAGTTGATCAACTATCGTGATAGTGATAGTACTGTTTACTATCGTGATAGTATTGAGTAATTTAAACTGACCCTTTAACTATCGTGATATGTTTCTGCACTTATCGTGATAGTAGGTGTAGTGTATGATGTAATCTAGGCATGGATGTGATTGTAATTTGCTTGGTTAAGTAGATAGCCGTTGTAGTGTTGTACCGCGTTCCTTGATTGTACATGTTTCGTGATTACCAATTTACTATTTAACCGAAACATAACAGTGGCGACGAGGATGACTTCCTATGTGGGTGCTCTGCAACCATTCAACGTGTCCAATGACGAGTGGGTACTTTACATCCAACGTTTTGAACATTTTATTCTTGCAAACAAGATAGAGAATAATGATGAGAAGTGCCACTTATTACTAGCGTTAGTTGGAGCTCCTACGTATAAAGTATTAGCGAGTCTGTGCACCAAAGCAACCCGGCAAGCTAAAATTCAAGGACATTTGCGATACCAGAATAAAAATAATAAAAATTCCAGAATTTCTTGTCTTTGTGTACCGACCCAGCTTTTCTCATCTGTGTACATCAAGAATAATATATCTTGGACTTGAAAATTTCTTGATCCTAGACTCCACTATGTGTGTGCGTTTAACTGCTTCACTTAATATCAGCTCTCAGGAGTATGATGATTTGGCCAAATCCTGAGATTCCATATTCCAATTGGTGCACACGCATATGCTGTATCTCGGTTTTCGACGGGGATCAAAGGGCTTGAAATCATGAGCCAACTGATGAATACTTCAGCAAAGACAAACACTGCTAGGTCCGCCGCATATTATCTATACGTATGTATCACTCTTATAGGCCTGTAAATCTATAGCGTTACGTCACAATAATAGTCGCGTGTTTCACATGTGTGCACTGTGACCCAGCACCCATCGTGCTAAAATAGCACACCTATAGATATAGTGTGCTAAAATAGCACACTAACAGATAAACAGCACACTTACAGGCAAGGTGTGCTAAAACAGCACATTTGTAAATATTGTGTGCTAAAACAGCACACTGATGAGTATGGTGTGCTAAAACAGCACACTTCACATGACTAACACACCTATAGTGTGCTAATATAGCACATTAAAATGTGCTATTTTTAGTGTGCTATCGGCTAGCCAACCATTTAGCACAGTAAGTGTGCTAAATTAGCACACTTGTACACTAGCACACTGTACTGTGCTAAAATAGCACACCATTTTTTACTGTGCGGTAGTACTTAATAGTAGGGATTGGTAAGAAATTGTATGGTTTCCCGATTTTTCGCACTTCATAAAACAACCTTCCAATAGGCTTTACCCGAAAAAACCGACTGGAATGCATTGGTAAGGCTGTAATGATGCTGTACCTTGGTTAAACGAAGCGACAAGTCGAATATTTCGACCTACAGCCAACTTTGAAAATTTCGAAATTCACCTGTATTTCGTCTGCGGGAGTGGATATTGTAAACAAAATATAGTAGCTGGAAGTTTTATGGAAAGGTTTAAATAGATGGCAAGAAATCTGCGTGGAGTAAAACGGAAAATTTAAAGGTCGAAGCTGCCGCGGGGTTAGCAGCGACGCTTAAAACGTTTTATATAAAAGCCTGGAGATAGCTGAGATACCTGCGACGCGGTTAAACCTTTGAAGCCAAAGGTTGCAGTATAGTGACGGGTTAACAGCGACAACCATATAACGTTTTATACGAAAGACTGCAGATATGGCTGGGATGTCTGCGACGCGGCTAAACCTTTGAACCCAAAGGTTGCAGCAAGGTTGTCAGCTACACCAAACACGTTTTGTGTAAAAGGGTTGAAGGTAGCTGATATGTCTGCGACGTGGTTAAACCTTTGAATGAAAACCGGCGTCATGTAGTCCCTGGGGTAATTCCCAACGAAGTGCGAGACGTTTTATTTCAAATGTATATGAACCTACTCACTGGTTTGTTAGCAGTCCCTTGTCCTTTAATATCAAACGTGAAATGCCAGAAACCGCCACTTAAACGTTTTAAGAAAAACCTCCGCACACATGATGAGACCTCACGTGAATTGCTGTGACAGCTCATGTGACAGATTATCAAACATGCAGTATATGTGATTCATTATATAATCAAATAAGTTACCTATGGCTATAGCTAATTCTTAGCTAGCTAGCTAGCTAGCTTGCTAATACTGTTGATTCCAATAA